>BLSH010491879.1:146403-158995 GCA_018402905.1 Glandirana rugosa | reverse complement strand
ATCTTTATGTTAACTGACATTTGGGTCGCACAACTGCGCAATTGTCAGTTAACATAATGCAGTGCCGTATCGCAAAAAATAGCCTGATCAGGAAGGGGGGTAAACCTTCTGGAGGTGAAGTGGCTAAGGGCACTTCCAAGCATTTAAAAGCCACAGTTTAATGGCATGCATGGGGAAGGGATTATACCATTGTAAATATGTGTCAGCCTTCAAATGGACCTTAAAAGGACTTTGTCAGAAGTAAAAAAAAAAAAAAAAAGTCCTGTGTAAAAGCTTCTGATGGAAGCAGCCATTCCGAAAGTCATTTAGTCTAAGCCAGTGACTTGTGACTTACCCTTAGTGAAACTAAATAGGTTCAGCCACTTCCATCAGAGCCTTGGGAAAGACCCCCTTTAAAGCAAAAAAAAAAAAATCAATCAAAAACACACACAAATGAAAGCTAATTAGACACATTTTCTCAACAAATGGACTCCCCTCTTCCTCCACTCAGTGCCATCTCGCTATTGAGTATGAATGGATGTTATAGTGGCTAAAAGAGGCTTCCCAT
This sequence comes from Glandirana rugosa, assembly GCA_018402905.1. Taxonomy (NCBI): domain Eukaryota; kingdom Metazoa; phylum Chordata; class Amphibia; order Anura; family Ranidae; genus Glandirana; species Glandirana rugosa. The sequence continues at coordinate 158,448 of BLSH010491879.1, read as the reverse complement.
TGGATAGTGAGGTGGTATGCCACAGATCAGAGTCAAGGCAAAGTTGAGACCTGGTTGTAGGATTGGGGAAACCAGCTGCTTAAATGAAGATCTGAATGCAAACAACTTTAAGATATCTGTTCTGAAGTGCTGTTATCCATGAAAAAGTCAGATTTTTAAAAACATAATTAGATCTCTATTAAAGCAAGGATTCTTAGCTCTATACATTTCTTAGCTGGTCATCTTCATCTTTAGTTCCTGTATCCACATCAATATTCACCCCATCACCTTTGGAGTCTGTAACATAATTTTACATTTAAAAAAACCCGTTCATTGTGACCTGTGTAAATCTGGCTGTTTGTGAAATATCTCTTATTTGCACATTAGACTCGAATTCCTGTGGAATGGCAGAGAACCCAGTGCGGCTGCTGAGGAGACCCGGCTGCCAGAAGAAATCCGCATGACATGCCACCAGTTTGTACAATACCACAAAGACCTGTGTGTTAGGAACATCGTAAAGGAGAGAAGGTATTTCCACTGTCAGCTGGAGAGCTATACTAATAACATGTCACCCTGTCATCTAAAAATAATACCTAAAATATTACTAACACCAGTCACTGTTCTACCATGTCATTCTCTGTAAAATGAAGCCTACTTAATCCGATAAAGTGTTCAAGAAATACACTGATGACTGGTTCTCAACATTTGAGTGCAGGGTAACCTTTTTTGGAACTGTTGTCATGGTACTGCCTTCTCTACGTAGTGAGTCAGAGACCTAAAACAAGCATGTGTGCAAAGAAGTGCAAAAAGTCTTAAAGTGTCACTAAATCCACATCATAAAAAACTATCAATAAATGGTGTATTCCATGTTGTTCATACTCACTGAGTCACTATGAGATTTGTTTTCTGTATGCTGCAAAAAACCTGGTTGATCCTGCTGCTTTCTATCTCCCCCTTCTGTTCATGTCTCCAATTCATCTAGGGATTTTGCAGCTGCGGTGGCAATTCTGCACATGCTCAGTTTATAACGAGTTTCTATGCTGAGCATTTCCTCCCCATCACATCTGAGCAGCCCATGTGACTGTAGAGTCACACATGAGGGCGTATACACAGTGGTAAATGATAGCCCACTCCCTCCTCCTCCATGCCCACTAACCAGCTAAACACAACGTGGATGGGATATTCCATATTGATTAATGGAGGTTTCACTTCCCTCTTATTCTAAGACACAGGGTGGAGGGGTGTGACACAGCCTATGACTGGCAGAATTCTGCCCACACCATGTTATTTCCACAAAATAATAAAGATTTAATTTCAAATTTATATTTCTATGCCAATTTAAAACAGTTTATTGATATTAATTTATTTTTACTCTGTATTCCAAAGGCTGTTTTTTTTTTTTTTTCAATTTTGTAAATGTGACCAGCAGTAGAGGACTAGAAGCTCCCCCTGCTTATGTTTCCCTGCAGACAGGCTGGGAAAGATCTGGCTTTTGTGACAGCTGTATATCGATTAGGAAAACGGTACTTCAGTGTTTTTTTTAATAATTACAGTGCCATCATCCACATACAGAAATAGAAGGGACAATGTAAATTAAACACTGTGTGTTATCACTTTAACTCCCATCCTGCATAGTGTTTCGATTCAGTGACTAACTAGGAAAAAAAAGAGCATTGGAGTAAAATCTGGGGCCTGCGCCTTTTAAAGAGAAAATCGCAGATGATTTCCCTCTTATTTCCTCCTAGGTTCACCTTTAAAATGTATACAGTGTTGCATACCAAATGGTAATAATGCCTCAGTGGACAAAAGTGCTTTTCTTCATTATTGTTGCTAATGCATGTTGCTTATATAGCGAGTCTGTTCTCATCCCTTTTCTTGCCATTTCTTCCTCGCTTCCTTCATTTCTGGTTTATTTGCTTTTCCTGACTGTAACAGTCTGCATTTGAATTTGAGCTGTATGTAAAGCTTGTTCTATTTGTCCACACAGCCATATCATATTAAGGCCCATGAGTGTAACAATCGGGTAGGCTGATGAAATAATTTAGTAGTCAAAGCTTTTGTAAGATAAATGGCTGACTCCTATGTGGCCAAAATTCATCTGGGCCATTCTCTTCTCCGATCTTATTTTGCTTGTGGGAGCATTCACTGTATACATGTATTAACATAACAATTGTATTAGGTTTAACTACTGAGTTTTGCTTTAAAGGGAATGTGTTTTTTCTCATATATATTCTATATATTCTGCCCAAGGCTGTTTTTTTATAGCCAGGCAAACCTATTAATATTACACATTAATATTTCACATTTTCCATTTACAACCAGTTAGTGGGTCAGTTTAGTTCATTCTTCAGCACCTTTGCTGAACTATTTGTCTGTAAGCAGTTTGTAATTTGATTATCTGCTGACAACACAGATGAGAGAGAGGACTGGCATCCCCTTTCAAGCTCCTAAAACTCAATATAAGGCTTTAGTTAGAGAAGGTCAGAAAAGTAGACGGCCCTTGCTGCACTTTCTTTTTTTTTGCATTGTTATAGAGCAGCTGCCGCTCTTCTAGGAAGGCTTCACTGGATTTTGGAATGTGTTGTTGCCCATTTGGCCATAAGACCATGCGGAAACAGAAAAGGGGCCTTCTCCCAAACTTTTTCCACAATGGTTAGAAGTAAACAGTTATTTAAAATGTCAATGTCTTGTTTGTTATTTTTAACTAAAAAAAAATGTTATACTTGCCTGCTCTGTGAAGTGATTCTGCACAGAGCAGCCCAGATCCTCTTCTTGGGGTCCCTCTTCGGTGCTCCTGGCCCCTCCCTCCTGTTGAGTGACCCCACAGCAAGCAGCTTGCTATGGGGGCACCTGAGCCGAACCATAGCTTCCTGTGTCCATTCAAACACGGAGCTGCGCCTGGCCCGCCCCCTTTATCTGCTCACTGGCTGATTGACTTTGATTGACAGCAGCGGGAGCCAATGGCGCCACACTGCTGTCTTAGCCAAAGAGGAGGGGAGAGCAGCTAAGACAATTCTACAATATTGCTGGATCTGGATGGGGCTCAGGTAAGTGTTCAGAGGGGCCGCTGCTCACAGAAGGCTTTTTAGCTTAGTGCACAGAATGCATTAAGATAAAAAACCTTCTGCCTTTAAAATCACTTTAACTTAATCATTTGAAGGGGAGTCTCACCTATTTTTATAGTGAATTTACAAGCCCAGGCAAATGCAGTTTAACTTGAAAGCTGAATGTTATGCAATGAGTAGTTACCGCTTAACAATAGTGCTTAACCACTTCAGCCCCGGAAGGGTTTCCCATGTTAGGACCAGAGCACTTTTTGTGATTCGGCACTGCATCGCTTTAACTGACAATTGCGTGGCCGTGCAAAGTTGTACCCAAACGAAATTTGCGTCCCTTTTTTCCCACAAACAGAGCTTTCTTTTGGTGGTATTTGATCACCTCTGCATCATTTCAGTTCACCGCTATAAACAAAAAAAGAGCGACAATTTTGCAAAAAAAAAGAAAAAAAAACAATATTTCTTACTTTTTGCTAAAATACAACTTCAAAAAAAAATATATATATAAAAAAAAATGTATTCATCAGTTTTGGCTAATATATATTCTTCCTTATATTTTTGGTAAAAAAAAAAATCGCAATCAGTGTTTGATTGGTTTGTGCAAAAGTTGCCACGTTTACAATTTTTTTTCTGCCGTTTTTACAATTTTTTTTTTTTTTACTGGTAATTGAGGCAATCTGCGATTTTTATCAGGACTTTGATATTAGGGCGGACACGTCGGACATTTTTGATACTTTTTTGGGACCAATGACATTTATACAGCGATCAGAAATTGAAATATCCACTGATTACTGTATAAATGTCATTGGCAGTGAAGGGGTTAACTGTGTTCCCTGTGTGTGTTCTAACTGTGAGGGGGCTGGGCTGTCAGGGGCACCAGAGATCTAACTGATTCCAGTTAGATCTCTGGTGCCACTAGCCGCGCATGTGCGAGCCACCGTTTAAAGACGGCAATTTGTGAGGCGCTGCCACAGTGCAGCAGTAAAAGTATGTGAGGCAGTTGGGAACCGGTTAACGTGGAATTCCATTTTAACCCTAACTACTCTTTAAACTGTTCACCTGATTCCTCCTAACACCTATGCTTGCTAACCTGTGTAAAAAAAAAGTATGTATATACTTACTATTTTCATCTCGATCCGGTCTGGTCATGTGATCTCCCATGTCAGCCATTGGCTCCGGTAGTGAGAGAAGAGTATGCTCCAACAACGGCTAACAAAGCCTGGCAAGGTGAACTCACTCATAGGCGTCAATGGTCCATCCATTGCGGGTGCTTCCTCCTCTTTCTTGAAGCGGCGCTGGCTGACATAGGCCAGATCACGTGACCAAACTGGAGCGGCCTGAAAATAGAGAACTATATACATCTTTTTTTAAGCCCCACGGGCAGAATGTTGCAAGAAAAATAGCAGCCGACATTCTGCCCGTGTGTATGTCGGATGTGCATGCTGGAAAACCAGCAGCCGTTCGACTCACGATCAGCGCTCTCATCCAATGGCAGTGTTCTAGCAAGGGGACCATCCCCTTGTCTGCAAACAACAGCTCAGCGGGGGAGATCGCTGGACTAACCTTGCATGGTTAGTACAGCGGCTCCCGACCGGAGCTGTCAGTTGTTTTTTTTTTTCGTACAACCTGCGGGGTTGCATGAAAAAAAAACAAAAAACTGTAGTGTGTACCAGGCATTACACATATTCGTTAACATAGGTGTTAGAAGTGGAGGGCTCAGGTTTAAGGCTAATTCCACTTTAATTTTCTTGCAGTGGAATTATGAATGTGCCATTTGAAAACTCTCAAGGATCAGAAACCCTTCTGTTTTACATATTTATGTTCTCTACTAAACTACATTATGTAGAGCAGAACAGTGAAGGCTCCCACTGCATCATTGGATTTTTTTTTTATTCCTTGCTGCAGACCTATGGCTGACATGGTGTGATGTGGCCATGAACAGGAACAAATCTAAATTTGTATGGGTACCTGACAATTAGGAGCTTAGGGGTGTTGTGGAATTTCATATTTCTCCTAGCGTTCACTGACAGACGCAGCTCTCCATTACGTGTGGGGTTTATACTGGTCTCACTAGGAGTTAACTAGGCAGGGAAAAGAAACAGCTGGCCCCTCCCATGGGGGCCGTCCTCTCTTCCCACATAAACCATCTCATACCATAGCTCTCCAGTTTCAATGCCTAGTTTGCAAGGAGTTGACCTGGCTTCCCTTCAGGGGAATTGCGGTCCTGTTTGTGAGCAGCTGTCTGCCCAGGGCCGTTGGTCGGCACAGGAGGCTCGCCTCTCCATCAATGTTCTGGAGCTGAGAGCACTCAGATTGTGCCTTTTTTCACTGGATGAGATTGCAGGGTCGTCCGATTCGAATTCAATCGGACAATGCCACAGCAGTGGCGTATGTGATCCATCAGGGCGGCACAAGGAGTCCAGCAGCTGCGGCGGAGGCAGCTCTGATACTATGTTGGGCGGAACGTCACGTTCCGGCAATCTCTGCCATTTACATTCCCGTTGTGGAGATCTGGCAGGCGGACTTTCTCAGTCGCCAGACGCTGGACCAGGGAGAGTGGTCTCTCCACTCGGAGGTGTTCAATCAGATTTGCCGCAGATGGGGGACGCCAGACGTGGATCTCATGGCGTCTCGATTCAATTACAAGGTGGAGACCTTTGTGTCCAGAACGAAGGATCCGTTGGCAGTGGCCACGGACGCTCTGGTGGCCCCCTGGGGCCATTACCGCCTTCTGTACGCTTTCCCTCAGATAAAACTGCTTCCGCGATTGATACGCAGGATAGTGGCAGAGGGGATACCAATAATCCTGGTGGCTCCGGATTGGCCTCGGCGCACTTGGTACGCCGACGTGGTGCACATTATGGCAGACGCCCCTTGGCAGCTCCCGCTGCGAGACGACCTTCTGTCTCAGGGGCCCATCTTGCACCCTGCTTTACCCTCACTGGCTTTGACGGCTTGGCTATTGAGTCCCAGGTGCTAAGTGACAGGGGAGTCGCTGACTCAGTGATCCCTACGTTGTGGAAGGCTTGCAAGTGTACTTCCCGCAAGATTTACCACCACACCTGGAAGGCTTATATAGCTTGGTGCGAGGCAGAGGGTCATAACCCTCGCTCTGATGTCATGTCCAGGGTCCTGACTTTTTTGCAGCAAGGCCTGAACAAAAAACTGGCTTTGAGCACACTCAAGGGCCAGATATCAGCTCTGGTGATTCTTTTTCAGAGACCTTGGCTTCGCACTCGTTGATTCGTACCTTTGTACAAGGTGAGCAACATGTGGCGCCTCGGGTGAAGGCCTCGATGGCTCAGTGGGATCTGAATTTGGTGCTTTCTGTACTTCAGAAACTGCCATATGAGAATATCAGGCAGATTTCCTTACAATTGCTGTCGCAGAAGGTGGCCTTTTTAGTCCTCCAGACGGTGTCTGAATTAGCAGCACTATCGTGCAAGTCTCCCTACCTGGTCCTACATAGGGACAAGGCGGTCTTGCGACCCTCTCCTTCATTCCTTCCGAAGGTGGTTTCTTCCTTTCCCATTAATGAAGATATTGTTCTTCCTTCATTGTGCCCTCGTCCGTCATACTCAAAAGAGATTGAGTTGCATACTTTGGACGTAGTGAGGGCCTTACGAGTGTACTTGGCTGCTACAGCTTCTTTTCGATAAGCTGATGCCTTGTTTGGCTGTCAGAGGGTCCGCGCACAGGATTGGCTGCCTCGCTGGAGCAGACAGTCCGTGACCCATGCGTATTCTGTTCGGGGCAAGGTTCCCCCTTTTCCGGCCACGGCTCATTCTACCCGGGCTGTTAGCATTTCCTGGGTTCTCAGGCACCAGGTCTCCGGTATCGCAGGTGTGCAAGGCGGCCACTTGGGCCTCGGTTCACACTTTCACTAAGCTTTATAAGTTGATGTGCTAGCATCTTCGGATGCGGCTTTTGGCCGCAAAATTTTGCAGGCGGCAGTGTAGGCGCGTCTGGTGCCTCCTTGGAGGTTCAGTTGGGTACTGTTAGCGTTTACCCACCCTTCTTTTTGACACAGCTTGGGGACATCCCCACACGTAATGGAGAGCTGCGTCTGTCAGTGAACGATAGGAGAAAAAGGGATTTTATTAAAACTTACCGTAAAATCCTTTTCTCCGAGTGCACTGACAGACGCAGCACCCACCCCTCGGTGCTCTGTTCTGGTACGGCTTGTGTACGAACTGAAGAGCTATGCTATGAGGTGGTTTATGTGGGAAGAGAGGATGGCCCCCATGGGAGGGGCCAGCTGTTTCTTTTCCCTGCCTAGTTAACTCCTAGTGAGACCAGCATAAACCTCACACGTAATGGAGAGCTGCGTCTGTCAGTGAACTCGGAGAAAAGGATTTTACGGTAAGTTTTAATAAAATCCCTTTTTCATGGAAATAATCACACCTTTTTCTAAACTTTAAATTGGAACGGTTACATGCCCATTATTAAGCTTCATGCACACAGGACTTTTAAAAAACATCCAAAAAACGTCAGTAGCTTATCAGTGATTTTTCAGCTTTATCAGCGTTCTATTACCAGAGTTTTTTCTTGTCAACGTTTTTTTTTTGTTGTTTTTTTTTGGGGGTTTTCTTTCTAATTGATCTAAAACGTCCAAAAATGTTGGGGATCAACGTTTTTGAGCGTTTGAACGTTTTTACAGCTGAAAAACATTTCTCAGGACCCTCTGGTCTTGGGTTTTTTTTACAGCTCAAAAACGTGACTGCTAAAAACAGTTGATAACAGCCTGTGTGTGCATGAACACATAGGATAACGTGATGGAGGGTTTATTGACTGTAGAAAAAATGTCTGCAGCTAAAAACAGCTGCTGTAAAACAGTCAAAAAACGTCCTGTGTGCATGAGGCCTAATAGTAAGGCACTTCTCCCAAATCCTACATCAATATGTATTCATTCCAAATTGTAGACTGTTCCAGTTGGCTCCTACAGTTTATACACAAATGTATTTTTAGTTCATGCTCTTCCCACTCCCCCTTACTGGCTTCTAATGTTCTATGACCCTGTACTGATCTAACCTGCCTATATCATGCTGTCCTATTTTCCCTTTTATTTTTCTTTACCTGCTGCCAATCACAGCCCTGGCACAAGAGTTAAAGAGCATATGGGTGAATCATTCCTTTGACACACAGGTGTGGTGCCAGGAACTCTGCTATAATCTTCTGGGGCTCGGATTTGGTGAGCTGGCTTGTTGAAGTAGGACTGTCTTCCGATCGTGGCGAAGCAGTTAAGTATGGAGAGAGACTGCTGAAAGGAGGCGTCATTCAGCATATCACAGACGAGTACGAATTTCGAGATGAAAACCTCTACTACCGCATGCTGAAAACAAGACGTATCCCATACCAGAGAAGATGACGCATCTGCAGTTTTGTGTGTTTGTTTCCATTGTCTTGGGTATTGTGTGTCGTAATACTCGTCTCTAACATTACTGAAGACACCATTAACATAAGCACTCTGAAGAGTTTGTGTTTATAGCTATGCAAAAATCATCAGGGTTTTCTGTTTAAAGCCTTGGTAAATCCCGCACTGTTAAAAGTATTGTGATAGCTGTGGGAAAGGCAGCTTCAGTCCTTCAATAGTAAAGACCACAGAACTAGCCTGCAGCTCAGAGGTTAGTTTTGCTACTGTATGTGTTTGCTCAAGTCCCTTCTGCAGAGAACCAATGTGAAAAAGCACACGGGTTGATTTACTAAAACTGGAGAGTGCAAAATCTGATGCAGCTGTGCATGGTAGCCAATCTATTTCTAACATCAGCTTGTTCAGTTAAGCTCTGACAATAAAACCTGTAAGCTGATTGGCTGCCCCAGATGTTGCATTCTCCAGTTTTAGTAAGTCAACCTCACAGTGTCCGCTTGCCTAGGGGTGAAATCTGCTACTTTGAGTTCCTGCCCCTCTTGTATCTAATACAAACTCTCCATTTACGCCTATGGTAGAACCCAGTTTGCTGCTTTCATAATTGGAAATTGCACTGACCATGCTCTAAAGCCTTTCATTTTTGTCACTGTAGCTTTTGGTCTGTTCTTTGTCACAGTAATCCATCTAAATTGTCATTGTTGAGTGGGTTATGGCTTTGAAACACAATCAAACCCTTGCCATTTTTCATTTATTTACTATGGATATTTTTGGGCCTTTAGCTGCAAAAAAAAAAAAAAAAACATTTTTGATGAATAACAACACTGAACACTGCTAGAAATGTACATACAATGTACCCAAATGTCAACATTTGATTAAGGCTGGGTTCCCACTGATGCGAACTGGATGCAGTTTTCTCCACATCCAATTCTCATAACAGGAGGCTCTCAATGGATCCAGTTCACACATCTCCGGGGCCGCCGTCGTCCCTGAAACAGAGAACAGGGACACACCGGACCCCTGCTGTGAGCCGTGTCCGCACAGTGTGAACCCAGCTTGCATGTAGGGGTACATTTTGCAATATTAATTTGGTTCCCTCTGCCATCTGGTGAGGATTCCCCAACCTTAGTGCTCACACTTTCCGGGAGTAAATTGGACTTTTCACGTATGTTCAGTCATATGAAGGACTTGTTCACTCAGGTGCCTCAAATTCATATTTTTCTTTGAATTAAGAGGAGAGCACTGCAGAATGAATAGGACAGCACCAAGTACTGCTTTACCCTATAGAGTATCCTGTTCTCTGTCTAAACTGAACCTAGATTACTCTGACGTGGGAAGGGGACAAAATATTGTGCTTGTCCCAGCTACTTCTGATAACTGCAGGTGGGGCACATGTGGGGAGATTTTTTATTTATTTATTTTTATTGCGATGTGAGATCATCGCTTTACATGCATTTGCATTACATTGCTCACAGATATCTAGCAGTTCTGTTTTCCTAGTCTTTCTGCATCCCTCTTCCTGTCTAATGAAAATGTGATGAGGATGCTTAGCATTACGAAGCCTTTTTATAGATGTACCATCATGATGTTGTTGGCTACACCATTCCTTTCTCTACACAAAGTAGAGATGTGGGCAGTGATCTTCAGTTTGGTTCACTACACAGAATTTACTGCAGAATGGACAGACTTTTGAATTTAGAGGCTCAGGCTCAATTCAGAATTATAATTTGTAAAATAAATGTCTTATTTCTTGGTGAACTGAGCCACACATTTCACTGCAGCAAACTATGTACTGTTATGATAAAAACCTGAGGGTGCTGACCATAAAGAGCATAAAGTCTTGATACTACAAAATAAACTTGCAATTATAAAAATAGAAATTAATAGATGGATGTATATGTGACCTTAAATAAATTAATAACTCCGTGATCTTCAACCCATAAACGTGCAATCACAAGTAACTGAAAACATATTTTAAGATCCATAGAAATGTGTAAAAATCCATATCTGAATAAAAATTAATAGAAAATAAATAGTCCGAAAAAAGAGTTCATATATAAATCCAGAATCCAAACGCCAGTGAGAGCAGTTTCGTGATAGTAAATCACACAAACGCAGTGAACCACCAATGTGAAATCAATATGCGCTCACAAAAAATACTCGGCCACAAAGTGACCACCCAGCATGATATGATATGGGACAATAGGTAACAGCCAGGTCATCCAAATCTTCCTTATCCTCTCCTCCTCTATATCTCCTTCCTTAATTAATCCCTTTGGAGATAGCTCAGAACAAAGCCACAAAGAAGCAGAACATAGTGTGATACTGCTTTTAATAGGAAAGTTATATATCTTAAAACAATAACAGTTATGCTCACATTTTCCAGAGTAAAAAAACACCTTGCGATAATAGGATAGAGCTCGGGGACCCCGCACAGTTTAAACCGTGATCTCACCCGCCTTACAGCGGCACCACGTATAGCCCTCCTGGGTCTCTGCTTCCTTCTCTCCCAACTTCCGTGTGTATGCGTGTCAAGCCTTGACTTCAATGCATTTCTGCTCGTCATCCGACTTCACACAGAGCTTGGGAGAGGAGGAAGCAGAGACCCGGGAAGGCTATACGCGGCGCTGCTGTAAGGCGGGTGAGATCGCGATTTAAACTGTGTGGAGTCCCCGAGCTGTATCCTATTATCACAAGGCATTTTTTTACTCTGCGGTTGTTGTTTTAAGATCTATAACTTTTCTATTAAAAGCGGTATTACACTATGTTCTGCTTCTTTGTGGCTTTGTTCTGAGACCTCTCCAAAGGGATTGCTTAAGGAAGGAGATATAGAGGAGGAGAGGTAAGGAAGATTTGGATGGCCTGGCTGTTATCTATTGTCCCATATCATGCTGGCTGGTCACTCTGTGACCGAGTATTTTTGGTGAGCGCATATTGATTTATTTCACGTTGGCGGGTTCACTGCGTTTGTGTGATTTACTATCACAAAACTACTCTCACTGGCGTTTGGATTCTGGATTTATATATGAATTCTTTTTTTGGACTATTTATTTTCTATTAATTTTTATGCAGATATGGATTTTTACACATTTCTATGGATTTAAAAAAAAAATCTTCACTTATTTGTGATTGCACGTTTATGGATTGAAGGTCACAGATATATTTATTCAAGGTCACATATATATTCATCTATTAATTTCTAATATTTCTATTTTTATAATTGCAAATTTATTTTGTAGTATCAAGGCTTAGAACTATTGTGAATTATAATTTGCGCACTATTGCGCTTTATGGTCAGGGCCCTAAGGTTTTTTTTCATATCTTTATAACTAAAGCTATCTAGGTGCAGCGACCATTGGTCACTTTAACAAAAATCTAAAAATTTGATTCATTTGGGTGTCGCATCTTCCTAGTTTTATAATATTTATTATATATGTAATGTGTGCCATCCATAAGATATTATGTTTATTATCATATATATCTTTTTATCTTTGCACTGCTGTCAGATGACTTGGGTCCCTGTTTATAATATAGGACAGATTACACTATCTGCAGACATGGACTACTTCACAGTATGCCTCCATTTTGTATTTCATTCATAAAATGCTGAGTGGTATTGGGGGGGGGGGGGGGGCTGAGTGTTAT
>BLSH010491879.1:127696-141575 GCA_018402905.1 Glandirana rugosa | reverse complement strand
CACGCAATGTTGATGGTGAACAGATCAAAACACTGACAGAATCCATGGATGGCAGGCTTTTGAGTGTCCTTGCAAAGAAAGGTTGCTATATTGGTCACTGATTTGTTTTTGTTTTGTTTTTGAATGTCAGAAATGTATATTTGTGAATTTTGAGATGTTATATTGGTTTCACTGCTGAAAATAAATAATTGAAATGGGTATATATTTGTTTTTTGTTAAGTTGCCTAATAATTATGCACAGTAATAGTCACCTGCACACACAGATATCCTCCTAAAATAGCTACAACTAAAAACAAACTAAAAACTACTTCCAAAAATATTCAGCTTTGATATTAATGAGTTTTTGGAATCATTGAGAACATGGTTGTTGTTCAATAATAAAATTATTCCTCAAAAATACAACTTGCCTAATAATTCTGCACTCCCTGTATATTGCGCTCGTGTATTAACTCCTCATATAAAAGTGCCTTTAGGCAAACATCACAATCACTGCATATATATGTCTTGTGCACAAAAAATAAAACAAATATAATAAAAATAACAGTTAAAAAAGGTGTATAGTCATATAATAAATAATAGTCTAAAGTTCCATCCACTGTAGTGATACCAGTGCAACAGAAGAGTGTAGATTTTATCTATAAATCGTGTCTTGAACAGTAGCAACAATCCACCACACCACCAATCTTATGAAAAACTCTCCACCAATCAGGATGTGCCCTTACCAGAGCCCCTGGACCCCCTATTATGGGGGGCCAGGGTACGCTTGTGTGGATATTGGCCTTTCACTCCGCCACAGGTGTTAGTATGGTCAGCGTTGTCTCCCGGAGGGCTTTGTAAACAGGGGCAGAGTAAAGCTGGAACAGAAAAAGGGCTTCACAAAACTGTTGCTAGGAGGCAGTAGAAACCAATCTTGCATCAAAGGACAGCCACTGTATTTATGTGAATGAGAATGCCTGCATTTTTCATCTGGATGTAATGAGGCAATTAAGAGCAGCATAACGTATTGGTGGCATATCTGGGAGACAACGCTGAGGATACTAACACCTGTGGCTGAGTGGATGCCCGATATCCACACTAGCATACCCTGACCCCCCGTAATAGTGGGTCCAGGGGCTCTGGTAAGGGCACATCCTGATTGGTGAAGAGTTTTTCACAAGATTGGTGGTGTGGTGGATTGTTGCTACTATTCAAGACACAATTTATAGATAAAATCTACACTCTTCTGTTGCACTGGTATCACTACAGTGGATGGAACTTTGGACTATTATTTATTATATGACTATACACCTTTTTCACCTTTTTTAACTGTTATTTTTATTATATTTGTTTTATTTTTTGTTCACAAGACATATATATGCAGTGATTGTGATGTTTTCCTAAAGGCACTATCATATGAGAAGTTAATACACGAGCGCAATATATGTATATTATTATTAAGTTTGATGCTTATTCATTTCAATTTCCTGACTCAATGGCAAACACTATTGAAAATTCATACATTGCAAGAAGTGCCAAAATTAAGCCATGTGATTATTATTGTGAGATAAAGTTAGCAAGTAAACATAAATTCTCCTTGGGAACTTTTAAATGCATTAATGTTCAAGTAGTTATTAGCTGGTGGTCAATAATTGTACAATATTTTATGTTGCAGTTGATTTCAAGATCTGCTTAGTGTTAGAGGGGGGTGGTCGCTTCAACACAGCATTCCTGGGTGGCTTCTGCCTTCACCCACTCTTCTACAAATATATGACGAAATGTCAAACACCCAAATGAATTATTCCCATGCCAGAATGGACTGACCACTGCTTAGACAGAAACATACTGTTTTAAGCAGGGCTGTTTTCTAGTAGCAGTACAAGTGACTTTCTTTCTGCTAAATATAAAATCACTGCATCTGAGCCATTTAGGAAAAGCCATGCATTTTTATCAGTGAATGCAAGGCTTCCTTTGGTTGGCTGAGATGGGGAGACAGGTGGGTGACATCACAATCCCCACCTCGGACAACCAGAAGAAGCCTTGTATTAAAAATAAATAAAAAGGCACCACCTAAATGGTGGATGGATATGTGGTTTGGGCAACTATATATATATGAGTAGAAGGGAAGTCTGGTACCTCTGTCAGAACACAGAGCTGCTTACTGTACGAAGCACACGCTACTACAGTTTATTACAGCCTAACCGTCAGTCTGATCTGGCATGCAAAGAATTCATTTGGTCCAAATTAATTGTTTACAGTGCCAGGAAAGCTATAATTTTCTTTGCAGTACTGACCACATGGTCTTAGCCAAATAGGCTTGGGTTGCAATGAATTAGCAGAGCTAATCAGTCAGCAACTCTGCCTTTATCAGAGACCCTGTGACTAGCACCAGAGGAGATACAAGTTCACAGGATGCCACATTTCTGATCTGTCCCCATCATTACTCAAAACTGATTTTATTTATAAAGTTAGATGGGTACCATTAAAACTAAATGTTGAGTTGCCAAGTGAAGCTTTTATGAACGTTTAATGAGTTTGAATAGAAGCACATTGATCACGTACAGTCCTTAAAAAATATCGTACGGTCTATTACTGTTCGCTGAAGAAATGTAAAACATCTACCACTAAATTTGACTGATGTTGAACTCTAAAGTATGATACCATGCTCACAATCATTTTGTACAAACACAAGACCCATTACATATAATATTTCCAGTGTGATTGTTTATTGACCCCAGAAAAAAGCTGCAATATTTGCATATGCCACAAAATATTCATACAAATTCAGCCTGGCTTGTGCTTGTTTTCGCCCAAGAGCTCCCTCTAATAAAAGTACAGTTGGATTATTTTACTTGATTGTGTGTATTTTTAAATGAAGCACTGATATGTACAATTACATAAACTCTGCAGATCACTATTGTACCATTCACATCAATTGTGCAGGAAATAATCATGTCAGAAAACATATTGACATCAGTGGTAAATATTACAAAGCCTGAAAATTAACGGAAATTTCCATGTTTATAAATGTGATAATCTATAACCGGTACATGTCGCAAACACTTGCCTGTAAGGGTTGTCGCACTCACAAACTACCCAGAAGACCCTGCTGAACAGAAGACTGCAGGGCTAGCTGGGAATGCGATATTTAGGCACTGGGCTCTGCATTGTGGCATTTTCTAAACCTTTGTATATAATGTGAGCTGCACAGTGATCTCTAGATCCAAGCCTGTGGCATAAACTCTAGTGTGACTCTGAGTGCTCATGCAGGCTTGTCCTCATCAGGGTTTTCTGCAACTCTAAAGGCAAAACTTTTTTTTTTTTAGTTTTGGATAGAGTGGAAAGTGATTAGAACCCTTGTCAGTTTTTTTTTTTTTTTCCAATTAACAGTTTTATTGTCAGATATAACAAGAAAATATTACATAAACATTGCCAAGCAGGATGTAGTTTTGTGTACAATGCAGATATCGGTTTTGGAGGTGGAACATAGTAATTGCTGTATGAATAGTTTAGATTGTTTCGTATAACAGTACAGTACTCAACATATTCTGCATGAAGCATATGAATCATTCAGTCTCACAATAAGAAGGAAACTACTTGCACGTTACTGGTACACTTTATGACATACGTATATCACATCCATTTGCGAGGGCTTAACAGTCATCTGAACTGATATAGACTTTCTTTAGAAGAGAAGGAGAAAGCAAAGGGAAAAAAATGGAATAGAAGAAAGAAGATAACTTGTTGAGGGTCTCGCCATGTCTTGCCACGCGGTCATGACGTGTCCTCTCAGAGATGCCACAGTAGAACCCTTGTCAGTTTTTATTTCTGTTTGTGTCCCCATTATGCAGAGTTTCCCTCTCCATTTGTCCTGTTTACCATTAACGAAATGGCATACAGATGGCGAAGAAAAAAAATTCTGATGCCTTAAGCCTCGTACACCCAATGCGAATTTTGGATAACAGAACGTCTGTTTTTTTGTTGGATGCTTGTCTCATGTCAAAAGTAAAGAGCGTACTAACCATATGAAAATTTTCATACGACCGAATTTAACATCCGAAGCGACACAATGTGTTGAATAGTTTTGTATCTATTTTTTTTTTGTTTCTGAGCATTCGTAGTCGTGATCGTACGATTTTTTTCTTTTGTTTGTCAGGCACAGCGACTCTTAGGACTAAGTGGGTTATACTGCCCTCTTCAGGAGTTTACTAGGCAGAACAGGCAGTTCTAACAGCAAAAAAGAACAGTAACAGACACAGCCCCTACCAGGGGGCAGTCCCCACTGGCAGATAACCCCACACCCAGCTGCTGCTAGCTCAGTTTTTTTCTGCCTAGTGCAAGGAGTTAGACCTAGGCTCCCTGTTGGGATCTGTGGTACCTCTCTGGTCCACTTCGGCTGTCCTGGGACAGCCTCACAGATGAAGAATACAATCAAGCAGCCGTGCTGGGGGACAGGCTGGTTCTTGGATCCAGGTAGTCTCCCCAGCCGGCCATCACGTGTTAGATCGGATGCTTCGCGCTGGGTCGACCGCAACAAGCCCGACCGGACGGGGTGGCCCTGCGGGTTAAACGCCCCACCATCGCATGCTGTGCGCCCAGGGCCGACAGCTCCTCCGGCCTAGCCGGGAGAGTGTAAGCTGTCTCGGGTGGGATCCCCCACACCGCCCGACTATATGGGGTAAGTACACCCCCCTTCGGGGGCCCGGGGGGGAGCTGGCGGGTCCCCCCTCTGGGGTGAGTGTAGTGGGTGGTCTTCCCCCCTTCCTCGCTCGTGCCCCTCCCCCACCCCTCCGGTACCCCGCTGTTGCAACCCCCTCCCCCTCACCAGGGCTCCCAGGGCATAATGGGTGTATGGGCCCTAGCTGGTCCCCCTCTGCCTCACCCCCTGCCCCCCCCCTCCTCTTGCTCGGCGGTCGGGATCGTCAGCGGCCATTTTGCCGGCGCCCAGCTGCCATTTTCTTGTAGCCAGCCGCATTTACATGCAGGGGATCGTTCGGTGGGCATTTTGGTGTAGCCGCGGCGGTGTTACACAAGGTTTCGGCCTCTAGTGTGCATCAGCGGCCATTTTCCTGTGGTTTTCTACACGTGGAAGGCCTGTGTGTGCTGAGGGGCGGTCCTGGCAGTTTCTGGCGCCGATTTACCCCCCCCCCAGCACGGCGCGGATCTCCTTGGCGGCAGCGGCTCTGGGCACAGCGGCAGTGTGGGCAGCAGGAGCGGTGAAGGCAGCGACAGCAGCAGCAAGCGGCTCCTCTCTGGTCGGGTGGTGAGTCCCCCTGGGGTGCCCCCTGTGACAAGCCTTGAGCAGCTGTGGGGTGGGGGGGCGCAGTGGTCTCCTGGCAATAGGCCTCATTTTTCTGGGGCGGCCAGGGTGGGTGACAGTATGGCAGCTAACGCGGGTGCTTCCCCACCGGACCTCTCTGTGCCTGCAGCCAGCATCTCAGGGGCCTCTTCCCCTGTAGACGCCATGTCCATGGTTCTGGAGACGTTCATCTCCCGGGTAGAGTCGCTATTGAACCGCAGGGACGTCCCTTGCCCCCCCTTCTTCTGGGGAGGACTCGGACCCCGAGGGGGGCTCCTCCGTTGCGGGGACCCTCCTTGAGCTGTCGGGCAGCGAGATCCCAGACGCCCCTGATAGCGGGAATGAGTCTGAGGCGTCCGCTGCTGCGCACGAGAAGGCTCTTGTAGACGCTCTGATCGCCCGCGTGAGACCCTGCAACTGGAAAAAGCAGTGGGACCCTCTCAGAGGGTGCCCGTCCCCTTCGGGTCACATAGACCAGACCCTGCGGACTGGGCTCAGCCCCAGAGCTCCCTCCCCATTCCGAAGCGTTTCGCTGTGTGTTAACCCTTTAACCGCTTGCCGACCGCTGATCGGCAATTGACGGCGACAGAGTGGCTCTATTGCGCAAATCGCCGTCATACGACGGCGGCTGCGGGATCGAGCCTAGTGAGCGCGTGCACGCCGCCGGAGGTGCGCCCGCGCGCTCACTGTGTTCGGGGAGGGCCAGGGAGCGGGTGCGGCAGTCTCCGCCGGCCACCCGCGATGCCCCCCCCCCCCGGAGTGAAAGAACGGAGGTCCGTGTAAGTAAACACGGACCTCCCTTCTGTGAGGGGGGAAGGGCTGTGATCACAGCCTTCCTGTACATGGAGGCTGTGACCACTTCCCTTCCCCAGCTAGGGCAGTCCCCATACAGTTAGAACACGCCCAGGGAACATAGTTAACCCTTAGAGCACCCCCTGCAGGTTAACCCCTTCACTGCCAATGGCATTTACACAATAATCAGTGCATTTTTATAGCACTGATCGCTGTATAAATGCCAATGGTCCCAAAAAAGTGTCAAAATGTTCCAACATGTCCGCTGCAATATCGCAGTACCGCTAAAAATCGCAGATCGCCGTCATTATTAGTAAAATATAAAAAAAATAAAAACCCCGGAAATGAATTCTCATCATCCGTAAACGCGACCACTTTTGCGCAAACCAATCAATAAACGCCGATTGCGATTTTTTTTTTTATCACAAATATGAGGAAGAATATAAATCGGCCAAAAACTGTGAAAAAAATGTTTTTTTATATTTTTTTTTTTTTGGATTTGTATTTTAGCAAAAAGTAAGAAATTTGTTTTTTTTTTGCAAAATTGTCGCTCTTCTTTTGTTTATAGCGGCTATCAGAAATGACGCAGCGGTGATCAAATACCACCAAAAGAAAGCTCTGTTTGTGGGAAAAAAAGGACGCAAATTTCGTTTGGGTACGTCGCACGACCGCGCAATTTTCAGTTAAAACGACGCAGTGCCGAATCGCAAAAAGGGCTCCGGTCCTAAAGCTGGAAATCCTTCCGGGGCTGAAGTGGTTAAGGATAGATTATTGAAGAAGTGGGCATCACCACCCATGGTTGATCCCACTGTGGCCACCTGAGTAAGGCGACCACCATCCCGGTGGAAGGCATGCCGTCCTTTAAGGACCCAGCTGACAGTAAGGCTGAAGCTTGCGTCAGATCCCTTTTTGTTCTAACGGGGCTGCCATGCGGCCCATTGTGGCTTCTGCGCTGGTGTCGCAAACGCTCACTGAGTGGGCGAAGCTGCTACACAGCATGTTGTGCAAGACGCAGGCGTCTCCTGAGTGTGTGTATCTTGCAGATCGCATGATCCAAGGGGCTCAGTATCTGTGCAATGCAGCCCTGGACGCGGCCCCCCTGATATCCAAGGCGTCTGCAGTCCCGGTGGTGGCCAGGCGGTGGCTTTGGCTGAAGTGTTGGTCCGCGGACCAGGTTTCTAAGAAGGCCCTGGCGGACTTGCCTTTCCGGGGGGGGCTCTTCAGTTACCCCTTGGATGAGATGATCAAAAATCTCACGGGAGGGAAGAGCACCTTTCTCCCAGAGTCTAAGAGGAGTTTGGACCCCCGTCGCCGACAGGGCCCCTCCTTTCCGGCCCTTAGGCGGCCTTTTCCTCCTTTTCGTTCCTCGGGCAAGGGGGGGGTTCACAGCCCACCAGGGCCCCCGGGGTGGACAGAAGCATTCCTGGCCGCATAAGCATGCCAAGCCAGAGGACAAGGTCTCCTCCGCATGAAGGGTTGCCCCCACCCGGTGTTCGGGTGGTGGGACGTCTCTTGGGGTTCGCAGACAGGTGGTCCTCCTGCATCTTGGACCGCTGGGTGCTCGAGGTGGTCTCCCCGGGGTACAGCATAGAATTCCCTTCCCGTCCCCCAGACAGGTTCTTTGCCTCCAACCTGCAGCTGCCTGCGGGCCCTGTTCGGGGCTGTGCAGGACCTGCTGGGTCAAGGGGTGATTGTTCCCATTCCACGGGCGGAACGTTCCCAAGGGTTTTATTCCAACCTTTTCGTGGTTCCAAAGAAGGACGGGGTTCGTCCCATCCTGGACTTGAAGGACCTCAACCAGTTTGTGCGGGTCCGCCGGTTTTGGATGGAGTCGGTCCGCTCGGTAGAGGCGGCCCTGCACCAGGGCGATTTCCTGGCCTCCCTTGACATCAAAGATGCGTACCTGCATGTTCCCAACTGCGCCCAGCACTAGCGCTTCCTGCGATTTGCGGTTGGGGAGGATCACTACCAGTTCGTGGCCCTCTCGTTTGGCCTGGCATCGGCGCCTCAGGTTTTCACCAAACTGCTGGCCCCAGTTCTGCTGAGGCAGAGGGGCATCGCGGTGGTGGCGTATCTGGACGACCTTCTCCTGCGAGCGGTGTCAACTCCAGCGCTCAGGGACAATGTGATGATCACCCTGCACACTCTGCAGGAGTTTGGATGGGTGATCAACCTCCTGAAGTCGGTTCTGATTCCGTTTCACCGCCTGGAATATCTGGGGCTGATCCTGGATGCAGCCCAGGCAAAAGTTTTCCTTCCGCCGACCAAGCGGCTGACGCTTCAGTCGGCGGTTCGGTCCCTGCTGTCCCAGAAATGGGCCTCACTCCGGTTTTACATGCGGGTCCTGGGCTTCATGGTGGCCTCCTTCGAGGCGGTCCCTTACACTCAGTACCACACCCGGGTTCTGCAACGGGAGATTCTCCTGAGATGGGCAGGTCCCAATCTTCCCTGGATCGGGTGATCAGGATGGATCACCAAATAAGGGCCTCGCTGCTCTGGTGGCTGCTGTCCCCGGCTCTTCGGTCGGGGAAGTCCTTCCTCCCCCTTCACTGGACAGTGATCACGACGGGTGCCAGCCTGACAGGCTGGGGTGGAGTCCTGGGGCTGCTCTCAGCCCAGGGACGGTGGTCTCCGGAGGAGTCTCTTCTTTCAATCAATGTCCCGGAATTGCGGGCGATTTGGTGCTGCCTTTCCCATTGGACATCGAGACTACACAGGTGCCCTGTCTGGATTCAGTCGGACAATCCCACGGCCGTGGCATACGTGAACCGCCAGGGCAGGACGAGAAGCTCGGCTGCGGCCTCGAAGGGTAGCTCCCATCCTGCGGTGGGCAGAAAGCCACGTTCCGGCAATCTCTGCTGTCCACATACTGGGCGTAGAAAATTGGCAGGCGGACTATCTCAGTTGTCAGCACCTGGACCAGGGAGAGTGGTCTCTGCACCCGGATGTGTTTTATCAGATTTATCTTAGATGGGGTATCCCGGACATGGACTTACTAGCGTCCCGTCTCAATTGGAAGGTGCGGACCTTTGTGAGCAGGACAAGGGACCCCTAGCGGACGCGGCGGATGCTCTTGTATCTCTGTGGGCTTGGTATCGACTCATCTATGCCCTTCCTCCTCTGAAACTGCTTCCGCGCCTTCTGCGCAGAATAGAAGCGGAGGGTTTACCGACCATTCTGGTAGCTCCAGATTGGCCACGGCGTCCTTGGTACGCAGACGTAGTACGGATGGTGGTGGACGTTCCCTGGCGGCTCCCGCCTCGTGAGGATCTTCTGTCCCAGGGACCCATCCTGCATCCTGCTTTATCCTCTCTGGCTTTAACGGCCTGGCTATTAAATCCCAGGTGCTGAGGGATCGAGGGGTCTCGGACTCGGTGATTCCTACCATGTTGAAGGCCCGTAAGGCCACTTCATGTAAGATTTACCACCGCACCTGGAAGGCTTACATCGCCTGGTGCGAAGCCGGGGGGTGGAATCCTCGTTCTTTCTCAGTGTCTCGAGTTCTGGCCTTCCTACAGAAGGTCCTTGACCAAAAACGGTCGTGGAGCACTATCAAGGGTCAGGTTTCTGCTCTGGCGATCTTTTTTCAGCATCCTTTGGCGACGCATTCATTGATTCATACTTTCATGCAGGGGGTTCGGCATGTTGCCCCCCAGGTACAGTCGCCTTTGGTGCCATGGGACCTCAATTTGGTCCTCTTGGTGTTTCAGAAGCCGCCCTTTGAGAATATCAGGGAAATCTCTCTGCAGTTGCTTTCGCAGAAAGTGGCTTTCCTGGTGGCTATCACATCCGCCCGGTGGTTGTCTGAGTTGGCGGCTCTGTCTGTAGGTCTCCTTATCTGGTCCTACATAAGGATAAGGCGGTCTTGCGCCAGTCACCTTTTTTGCCGAAGGTGGTGTCATCTTTCCACATCAATGAGGACATTGTCCTTCCTTTGCTTTACCTGCTCCCATCTCAACCTAAGGAGGTTGCTTTGCACTCCCTGGATGTCGTTTGGGCCCTGCGGGTGTATCTGGCATCCGCGACCTCCTTTCGGATGTCAGACGCTCTTTTTGTCGTGGTGGATGGCCCACGCAAAGGTTTGGCGGCCTCCTCTGCCATTATCTCACGTTGGATTAGACAGACGGTGACCCAAGCCTATGCTGTTCGGGGTCTGGAGCCTCCCTTTGCGGTTACGGCTCACTTTACCAGGGCGATTAGCACTTCCTGGGCTTTTAGACATCAGGGGTCTGTGTCTCAAGTGTGCAAGGCAGCTACTTGGACCTCTGTGCACACCTTCTCAAAGTTTTACAAAGTTGATGTTTTAGCATCCTTGGATGCTGTGTTTGGCCGCAAAGTTTTGCAGGCGGCCATGTGAGACGTGTGGTTCCTCACCGAGTGTTCAGTTGGGTGTAGTTCTGTTGTTGTGCTGTTACCCACCCCTCTTTTTTGGCACTGCTTTTGGACGTCCCACTTAGTCCTAAGAGTCGCTGTGCCTGTCGACGAATGAAAGAGAAAACAGGATTTTTTTTTACTTAAAATCCCTTTCTCTGAGTTCGTCGACAGGCACAGCACCCACCGCTCTGGATGTTGCACTGCTTGTTACGAACTGAGCTAGCAGCAGCTGGGTGTGGGGTTATCTGTCAGTGGGGACTGCCTCCTGGGAGGGGCTGTGTCTGTTACTGTTCTATTTTGCTGTTAGAACTACCTGTTCTGCCTAGTAAACTCCTGAAGAGGGCAGTATAACCCACTTAGTCCTAAGAGTCGCTGTGCCTGTCGACGAACTCGGAGAAAGAGATTTTACGGTAAGTAAAAAAAAAAATCCATTTTTTTTCGTATGAAAACCGTACTAATGATACGAAAACCTGACGTTGAGTTTCCGTATGAAAAAAAATTTCTAGCCTGCACAACCAGCTTTTGTTTTACGAAAAATCTAAATCTGCTGTCAAAAGGTGCATATTAATGTTAAGAATTTCGGGAGAACAGCCATCGAACGAAAATTCCCATTGTGTGTATGGGGCTTTACTCTATCCAAAAATGAAAAAAAAGTTTTGCCAATAGTTATACTTTAAGATTTTCTACTGTTTTGTGCATATTTAATGGCGTAATCTGCTCTCAGAGGCTCTAAACCTGCTCTGCCACTGAAAACGACCTATGGAAACATGGACCCCTCCTGACAACGTGAAGAAACTGTTTCCCTTTGAAAGAGAATTTATTGCTAAGTGGTCTCTGCCCACTATAGACACTCTTGTCCTGTCCAGTTAACAAACATATCCCTGAACAAGTTGAAGATGTTCTTCCATTAGGTATTTCAGTGACAAGACAATTGGACTCCACTTACAGTAGGTTTCCGTTTGAATTAGTTGGAGTGGAGTTGTAGGCAGTAAATTAGATTTGTGAATCCATGTCACTATGGTTAAAATCCTTTAATGTGGACCCCTCCAAGGCAAACCCTTGTGACCTTGGAACAAATGTCTAGCGCCCTGTGTTTCAGATGTGATTGGCCTTTTACAAGTATCTAAGCTCATCTCGTGCATGAAAGTGATGTCTGTTCATATGCATAGGGGCAGTTTGGCTACTTTGGACATCAAGGATACACCCAATGAACATCTGATTCACTTGCCCTTTAAGGAAGGACATCTCTGGAGCTGCCCTTGACAAGGTCATTCCCAATACTACTGGGAGTCAGACTAAGTGCCTGCCTCAATGCAGGAGATGAGTAGATGGAACCTCAACCGTTATCTATTACTGCAGTACTTCATAGGCAACCACTATCTACCTCTCTCTCAAAGCCAGAAGCCCTCTGTCTGTCACATCTGCATGAAGGTGCATCCCCACATTT
The DNA here is from genome assembly GCA_018402905.1 of Glandirana rugosa. NCBI lineage: Eukaryota > Metazoa > Chordata > Amphibia > Anura > Ranidae > Glandirana > Glandirana rugosa. The sequence continues at coordinate 129,687 of BLSH010491879.1, read as the reverse complement.
CCAAGTGGGGACCTATTTGTTCATCTACTAGGTCCCTTAGTAACTTACCATTTTTACATTTTGGATGCTCAGGCTTTCCCCTGTATAGACTCTTGAATCAAGCATCTCCTTCAGCAGCATCCCATTATGCCCAGATTTATTTGGGTTCCCCACATCCTGATCTCTGGTTGGTAGAAGCTTATCTTTATGAATAGTACCCACTCCTTGCAGAGAAGACTTTTTTTTTTTTTTTTTTAATCGCAGATGGTTGCTAACATGCCTAATTCTCCTTGGGATTATCCCTTTCCTGTGGGACCTCTCGTGTTAGAAGATGAATCACAGCACTGGTCGTCTAGTCCACCCTATTGACATTCCTTGGCATCCCTATTGAGGAACACTCAATAGACCTACCCTGAAGAGTGAGTTACCTAGATGTTCTCAGTTTATGCTGAGGGTTCAATTGTCTGTAATACTTGTCTAGATACAAATTGGCAACTTTCTAGTGCTAGTAATCTTGGCTCATCTTCAAATGGAACTGCCCGGCTCAAATCCGTAGTATAAGTTTACTCTGTGGACTTTTTTGATCTCTAATTATAGTGTATAGTAGATTCTTCCCATTCACCCCGTTTCTTGGGTGACGTATTTCCTACAATTGACTGTGTCATTCATTACCACATTGTCTTTTCCTCAGACAAGATATTGTCTTCAGATTCCCTCTGTGAGGTTTCCAATATGAACAGTAAAGGTTTGGCAGGTGAGTGCCCTGCCTTTCTTCCTTGCAAAATCAAAGTATCCATCATTGGAAGGTCTTTTTTTTTTTTTGGAGGATCAGCAGACCGGTCTCATTGTTAGGGAGAGGGTCAGCAGTCGTGTCTGCTGCAGAGTCCTGATTAGTTGAAAATAGTACCTCTTCTATGACCAAACTGCAATCTCCTAAGATTCCTTCCTCTATCCTATCATCTATTCCTAGTGTTAGAATTGTTTGCCTTCGCTCCATGGTAGAGGATTCTGGGGTAGGTATGTTAGGCAAGGTGGCAGCGTGACCACCACATCCCTAAAACACCACTGGGTGTTGGATGAAGGCATCCTTTCTCGTCCTTCTAGTCCAGGGGATCTTCTATGTCAGGTTTTATTACCATATAGTCTCATCTCTGCCTACCCTTTTATACAGTTGTAGATCACCTTCTTAAAGCGACACTAAACAATATCCTTATTCTCCAAAAATAATCCATACATACCCACTATTTAAAAGAGAAGTGCAGGTTTACAAAAAAACACATACATACTAACTAACCTAGATGGCTGCAGCTGTCCCGTCAGCTCTACACCAAGAACTTAGCGATCAAAGAGCGCTGATCTCTCAACTGTCGGTAGTAAGGGGGTGCATGGATGCAGAAAGATGTATCCAGGTTTTAAAGCAGCATATGCTCCCATCTGGCTAACATATTTTTCATGGAAGGCCTTGCATATTTCAGCAGGACAATGCTAAACTGCACACTGCAGCTATGACAACAGCATGACTTCATAATAGAAGAGTTCCTCTCCCGAAACTCCTGCAACCAGTCTTTTCAGGTCCCAGTCGTTCACAGCGTGCTGTTAAAAGAAGAGGGTATGCTATACCGGGGTAAACATGGCCTTGTCCCAACTTTCAGATGTGTTGCTGCCATCAATTTCAAAATGGCCTTATTTTTTTTTTCCTCTTAAAATGGTACATTTTCTCAGTTTAACCAGTTTGGCTCCAGAGCAATTTTTTTATTTTTTGCATATACAGTATCTCACAAAAGTGAGTACACCCCTAACATTTTTGTAAATATTTTATTATATCTTTCCGTGTGACAAGACTGAAGAAATTACACTTTGCTACAATGTAAAGTAGTGAGTGTCCAGCTTGTATAACAGTGTAAATTTGCTGTCCCCTCAAAATAACTCAACACACAGCCGACTTTTCTGACCAACGTCCTCAAAGCCCTCTCCTTGAGAAGATAATACTTCAGTACGACAACAGTATCGAC
>BLSH010491879.1:40524-68897 GCA_018402905.1 Glandirana rugosa | reverse complement strand
ATCGCCATACTCGGGAGGAGTAGTAGAATGTGTTTTGGGGTGTAATTTGTGGTATGAATATGCTGGATGTGAGAAATAACCTGTTAACATATGACAATTTTGGGGAAAAAAAAATAAAAAATAAAAAATTCATTTTGCAAAGAATTGTGGGAAAAAATTACAACTTCAAAAAATTCACCATGCCTCTTACTAAATACCTTGGAATGTCTACTTTCCAAGAAGGGGTCATTTGGGGGGTATTTGTACTTTCCTGGCTTGTTAGGGTCTCGGGAAATGAGATAGGCCGTCAGTAAATCAAGTGTGATCAATTTTCAGTGATTGGCACCATAGCTTGCAGACTCTATAACTTTCACAAAGACCAAATAATATACACTAATTTTTTTTTTTTTTACCAAAGATAGGTAGCAGTATAAATTTTCGCCAAAATTTATGAAGAAAAATTACTAATTTGCAAAATTTTATAACAGAAACGAAGAAAAATTCATTTTTTTACAAAATTTTTGGTCTTTTTTTAATTATAGAGCAAAAAATAAAAAACCCAGAGATGATTAAATACCACCAAAAGAAAGCTCTATTTGTGTGAAAAAAAGGACGCAAATTTCATATGGGTGCAGTGTTGCATGACTGAGTAATTGTCATTCAAATTGTGAGAGCGCTGAAAGCTGAAAATTGGTCTGGTTGTTAAGGGGGTTTAAGTGCCCAGTTGTCAAGTGGTTAAGGTACAACAACCCATTGGAAGCACAATATTGAGGAGAGGGCCGCCTCCAGGTAAGGCAGCTCTCACTTAATGTATTCTATAAATTTGTGGTTGGGAACTCTTACAATTTGGAGTTAGGGACCGCACTTCAGAGGTGGCTTGGCGTGGCAGCGTGGCTTCACATCTATTTGCAAATATCTGAAACAAAAACTCTGCTTTTAATTTGTAATGTTGAAACTGTTTGGTTGGATTTTTTGGTGCTGGCGGTGATATTCTATTGATACTCTTTTAGGCATCTGCCAGTGAGCTGCTATTTCTTGTAATGCACACGTGTAAACGGTGGGCTGATTTAATTGTTATCGCAGAAGAAAATGCATTGATCCTTTCCTAGTAGCCTGAAGTCTATTGGGTGATTTTGGGTCAGTTTGCCCATCATTGATTTTTGGGTCGGTTGGCCTGAAAGGCACAAGCATCTTCACGTTGCTGAAGAACCTTCTCCCTGAGTTTCAGAAAAGCCAGGCCCCTGATAACATCCACTGTGGGGTCTAAGCTGCATCTAAAATGTACTTTTTTATTTTCCATCTCAACAGATTACTTTTGGGTGATGAAAAGGTAAAGAGTGGGTTGAATTTCATGTATGAAGCACCACCAGGAGCTGAAAAAGGTAAATTACTGATGGTCTCTCTGTTAAAGATGACTGAATTATTTTAACCACTTACCCACCGGAGCCCTTTTTTACATTTGTTGGTTACAAGTTAAAAACAGGTTTTTTTTTACTAGAAAATTACTTGGAACCCCCAAACATTATATTTTTTGTTTCAAACACCCTAGAGAATAAAAGGCGATAGTTTGTAATACTTTTTGTCACACGGTATTTGCGCAGCAGTTTTTCAAGCGTGATTTTTTTTGGGAAGAATTTCACTTTTTTGAGCTATAAGATAAGACAACAGTAAAGTTAGCCTATTTTTTTGTATATTGTGAAAGAGGATGTTATGCCGAGTAAATGGATACCTAACATGTTACGGTTGAAAAATGCACACACTTGCGGAATGGAGACAAACTCTGGTACTTAAAAATCTCCATAGGCGACACTTTAACATTTTTTAACAGTTACCAGGTTAGAGATGCAGAGGAGGTCTTTTGCTAGAATTACTGCTCACACTCTGGCGATCTCGGCGATACCTCACATGTGTGGTTTGCACACCGTTTTCATATGCAGGCGTGACTTACGTATGCGTTTTCTTTGCTGCACGAGCTCGCGGGGATGGTGGCACTTTAAAAAATTTTTTTTATTATTTATTTATTTTTTTTTTAACACTGTTGCTTTAAAAAAAAAAAATCTGATCACTTTTATTGCTATCACAAGGAATGTAAACATCCTTTGTGATAGTAATATATGGTGACAGGTACTTTTTATGGAGGGATGGGGGGGTCTTTTAGACCCCCCACCCCTCCTTTACACTTCACAGTATTCAAATCGCCAAAAACGGCGATTCTGAATACTGTCATTTTTTTGGCCACCGAGTAAAATGAAAGTGACGTTGCTTCTGGAGTTTGACGAAGGAGACCCAATCGGAGTCGATTCCGGCTTCCTTCAGGTCTCCTCCTAGCCGGCGGACACGCTGGATCGTAGCTCCGGTCTCCCGATGGGACGGGAGGATGGAGAAGAGCGGCGGGAGGGCGGGAGTATGTCCCCTCCGGCCCCCTGGGATAATGACCGAGCGGCTCCCAAGCCGGATCGGCTGTTATCGCCGGATTGCCAACCGCCTGCTCTAAAAAACTGTACCGGGATATAGCCTGTAACTGCAGGCTATATCCCGATACCTCCACTTAAAGAAGCTGCCGTATATATATGGCGATTCACATTAAGTGGTTGAACCAAACTCTTTAAATAAATTCTGTAGAATTTTCAAGTTGCATTTTGTATGCAGTATGTTGTTTTAGTTAAGTAAATATGAGTTGTTAGCCTCCCACATTATCGCATTATCTGGTAAACAGTTAAAGTGTCTGTTACCCCAACACTTCATATTCCTGATATGTGGATGCTGTACCATGTACTTGCATGATAAAATCTCCTATTCTCTTTGTATTGCTTCCTTTGTGTGAAATCCCTGTTGTTCCTGCCAATCCCTCTGCATTTCTAGTAAAAACTGACCACACTAAGCAGGAGACCACACCGTAGTTCGTTCTCTATCATCGAACACTGGTTAAAGCTTGTAGTAGAAGTTTTCATTCTCTGACTGTCCTATAAGACTGCATAACACTGTCTGGACAGTGCTGATTGGCCCTCTGCTGACCACATGCACCCTCTGAAAAACAAAACAAAAAAAATGTTCTAGCAATACACTCCATACTGAGCATGTGCAGAGTGCCTCCTACGGCTATTTTCTATCAGCGGGATGGGGACAGTAAAAGGGGAGGATCAGAGAACACAGTTTGTTACTCCAACATTTCATATTCTTGATATCTGGCTGCTGTACCATGTACTTGTATTAGAAAGTATCCTGTTCTTTGTATCGCTTCCTTTGTGGGAAATCCCTGGTGTTCCTGGCAGTTCCTCTGCTTTCCTATTAAAAACGTACCACACTAAGCAGGAGAGCACACCGTGGTCAGTTCTCTAGCTATGCTGGAAACTCGGTGTGCTCCCCTTCAATGATCAGACTTGTCATGACAGCCCCCGCTGCACAGCCGTTCACCGGGAAGCTTTGTGTACTGCTGCTTATCCCCCCCCCCCCCAGATGCAGCTGAGAACAGAGAGAATGTGATCACTTACAAAAAAGGGGAAAAAAGGTATAATGTTTTTTAATATCTATACACAAATGGTTTGCCTTTCATTTATATTTTAAACTGATTGGATTGCTGTACTATCCCTTTAAATTCAAATTAACACCAAAAACATGTAAAGCAGTTGTACTAAATAAAACGAATATCTATATCCACAAATAAACAGCCTAAAATTATTTCAAATGTATTTTGTGCGAACTACCTAATCGTTATCTACAAATAAATATTTGTGTTGCTATAGAGTATATTTTTATTTAATGAATCTTTCTTTGCTGTAAAGGCATTTATCATCAGGATGACTCCGCCACCTTTTCCGAAGTATTCACAACACAGTGAGGTTGATTTACTAAAACTGAAGAGTGCAAACCTGGTGCCGCTGTGCATGGTAGTCAATCAGCTTCTATCTTCAGCTTGTTCAATTAGCACTCATTGACATTGAATGCGGCTGTGAAATTGTGTAACTTCATCTGAAATCGCATAATTTCAAAGCTGCATGTCAGTGCAACTTGGAAGACATCTGTGCAGCTTCATGAACAGATGTCGATCCAAGTCGCACCCGAAGTCGGGCAAAAGCAGGAGCTACTTTTTCAAATCGATGCGGCATTGCAAAGCCGGCAGTGCACCGATTTGAACAGAGCCATTGCCTACAACAGGGTGCGACTTGTCATGTGATTTGATCTGTTAAATTTCATGATAAGTCGCTGCAGTGTGAACGAGGGCTTAGGCTTTGACAAAATGAACCTGGAAGCTGTGCCAGATTTTGCACTCGCCAGTTTAAGTAAATCAACCACAGTGTGTAATCCACACTCGGTGATCCCAAAGTGTTCACCGGCCACCACCTTTAGAACGGCACATTTGCCAAAGGAGATGGACCTCAGATAATAAAGGTCCAAACATAAAAAAAAGATGTTTATGAGCAATTTTAATTATATATGCTTGCTGCTTTTATTTGTATGGATATTTCTTACATCGTTTTGGGCGTAGGTGTGTGTCCGTTTATAAACACTTAAGTCCTGGTTCACATATATGCGATGCGGAAACTAGCGCAATTCCATTGTGAGTTCCTGCATCGCATGTCACCTGCCGGCAGTTCACATTGACATCTGCGAACTGCTGCGGTTGTTAATGCAAAGTTAATGACACCCCCAGATCGGTTCACAGTGCACACTGCCAAATGTTGCAGGGATTAAATCGCATACATGTGAACACCCATGCGATCCGATTCCAGTACGGACCAAAAAAAGGGTCCTACACTATTTTAGTGCGAATGCAATGCAAATTCTGCCATACAATCTGTATGTCTGAATTGGCATCGCACAGACATCGCATGTGATCTGCACAGCAGTGCGGTGTGAATCACATGTGATCTCTGACATCGCACCAGTGTGAACCCAGCCTTAAAGTAAATCTGTCAACCAAACTTTAAAACATGCCTGCAGTTACATTTCTTAGCCAGAAAAAACTCTCCTCCATATGCCTTACCATTCAGGGGGGCAAGAGCTAATGCACAATAAGTGATCATACAGTAAGAATTAAGTCATGTATTACATTAGGTAGTGTATCATTTTATTTTGAATATATTTTTTATTATAATTCTGAAAATTGATGAGGGTGAAATGTGTACAATAACTTTTTTTTTTTTTTTTTTGTCTTTTAAAATTCTAATTGTTTTTATCTTGTGTCTTCCCTCCTCGCCGTGGGTCATCAATAAAGAAATAAAAGAGGTAAGCAAAGCAGTTAATGTACAATAGTGCTTACTGTACCTTTTTTTTTTTTTTTGAAAACTTCTTCTTTATAGTTCAATATATTTTTTTATTATTTTAGAGAATATTACAGGTATAAACATGGAAGTAAAGCAAGTATAGGAGGTAGGAAGTAGACCTACACAAGCTTAGGACCACAATAAACATATATGAATAAAATATAATGGATGGTGAAATTTTGACCTTTGAAATATAAAAAGAAAGAAAAAATAGAAATCCTAACAGTAGTATACATGTAGAAGGAGAAGAATGATCGCAGATGATACTAATAAACCAGCATAAGTTGATATAGAGGCCAGACTTCCAGATAGAACCGTGTGAACAGTGTAAGTGGGGAGAGAGTGAGAGTATGGTCAGATTCGGGGCTGACACCACTTTATTAACTGTTAAAGAGAGTGGTGTGAAAGGATATTCAGGGAATGTAAATATCAGTTTTGGGGGTAAAAAAAAAATATGAATAGTTAATTGTAAATTCTTCTATTCATCACAGCAATTGTCATGGCCTTAAAGTGAGATTAAAGGTTAATTCAGAAAAAAAAAATTACATACATGCCATGCTTACTTGCTCTGTGCAGTGGTTTTGCACAGGGCAGCCCCAGTCCTCCTCTTTTCGGGTCCCCCATCGGCACTCTGGCCCCTCCTCTTCATCTAGTGCACCCAATAGCATGCTGCTTGATTTGGGGGCACTCGTGCATGCTTGGTCCCGAGCCCTGCGCTTTGCACCCATAAGACACAGAGCTGCATCTCGACCCCGCCCCCCTCTGTCTCATTGACTGTGATTGAGAGTAGCAGGAGCCAATGGCTTCCGCTGCTGTCTGCGCCAATGAGGAATGAGAGACCCGGGAGAAGCTCCTCTCTCTTACACATTGTTGGATTGATTGGGAGCTTAGGTGAGTATTTGGGGGGGGGGGGGGTTGCTGCACACAGGAGGTTTTCTTTTACCTTCATCCATAGAATGCATGATGGTAAAAAAAAATCTTGAGCCTTTAAAACACTTTAATAAATGAGACTGTTTTCCAAGACTGTTGTCTTTGTTCTGCATTTTATGAAATAGACCAGTGGTTCTCAACCTCAGTTCTCAAGTACCCCCAACAGGCCATGTTTGCAGATTTTCCTTTATCTTGCACAGGTGCTTTCAAATCAGAGTCAATGGCTTGGTATTTTGGACAGTTATTTTATCTAAGAGAAATTCCCCAAAAAATGTCCTGTTGGGGGTACTTGAGGACTGAGGTTGAGAACCACTGGAATAGACAATTGGCATTTATTTTATAATAAGACATTTGGGTTATTTGTGACTCTGGTTTTATAGATACAATTAAAGTAAACCTATAATGGGAAATAAAAATTTTGTATAAAGTAACAGTGGAGTGATGGGTATCAAAAGGACAGGCTGATGGCACCTATTTTGTAAGAATGATCTCCCTTCCAACTCCTCTAGACTCAAAATTATATATTATTATTAACAATAATATTACTATATAATTATGGAAATCATTTTTTTCTGCAATCCAGTTTTTGCAGTAACTTAGGTATACCCCGCATGGCCTGATAATTACCACTGATGAGGAGGGGCTTGCTTGTTTTCTCCATATCTCAGAAATCCAATGCCTCTGGCAAAGGGATTTTTGTCCTAAGAAAGGCATAATCAGGCACTTTATGGTGCTTTTTACCCAAAGCAGTTACTTCATTATAACAAATATCTAAATATTATGTTTTTTTAAATTCAAACATTAACTTGGAAAACACATTGTTACAGCACTCCAACATATATTGAGGTATTTTCCTGTATAGCATACTCATGGTGGAGGACCAGGTGTCAATGATGGTTCATTTAGGTTGCAGATCTTTACTATAACCCCTTGGTGTCACTGTTGGATTACAGAATGTGCAGAGCTTTTAAGGTCCGCTATTACTTGGTATAAAAGACAGCTCATCTCTGTTTCATATAGCACCCATTTAATTGTTTTCACTTTGGGCGCTAATGAAAATTTAGCTATTTTGTGTCATTATTTCTTTCCCATGTGTTTGTAAATTCTGTACCTGCTCTCTTCTATGAGTCAGCTAGCCTGTAAAATCCACATATTAGGCCGGCCATAGACAGTTCGTTTTTTGTTTTTTGTTTTTGTTTAGGTGGATCCATAAGGTTGATGGAGGAATCTCCCCCCCGGGACATTGTATTCTGACATGAGACCCTGCAGCTGATTGACTGAAGCCACTGATTGTCCAAGAATTTTCCAACATGTCCGTTTGACAGACGTCAATAGTTGATTTCTGTCAAACAAGGGAGGCCACACACTCATCAAAATTCCCCAGGACCAGCCACATTTTGATCAGTGTATGGCTAGCTTAATATTGTCTTGAGATCAGTTTTTACTTTGTGTTATCTCCTGGGGAAGTTGCTAGATACAGGCAGTACTCCAGGTGTTGACTTAATAGAGAGTTTGACAGTTGAATTTCCGGGGTGCAGTTTAGCACTGATAGCATTTGAGTTTTATCTTGGCTTGGCCCTATGTACAGTCTTGGCCTAGATTCTAGGGTCTTCTGACACCAGGACCTCCTCTGGAAACCTAATTAATCTGGGTGCTTGTAGATACCTTAAGTTGTGAGTTTTTACACCTTTTATGGACATGACAGGGTCAGTTTGAACTGTTCTCAGCAAATGCCTTGTTTCTCTTTTAAAAGCTGCTTTGATTGAAGAGGCAGTGATTATCAGTCCATGTCCTCCTGAAGCCATTTACTGAAGTATAGAAGGCCACAATAACTACACACCACTGAATAAAAAATAAAATAAAAAGTTGATAGAGTCACCCAGCAAACTGAAGGAAAGTGAAAAGTTTGAAACCTTGAAGTATCTGAAGTGTTTATAAAATTGTCAGTTTTCTGCTGCTGTTGTCAGAATATAAACAGTCTATTCTATGTAACATTTATAAAAAGAGGCAAAGGAGTTATCATAAATATAATATATTAACATGATTGGTCATATAAAACAGGGCAAGCGATTGAATTTAGGGCTTTGAAGGCTAACCACCTTTTGCAAAAAAATAAATAAATAAATAAATATACCAACGTTTGCAGAAAAAAATGTGCATTCATTACTTTTTTTTTTTCAAATGAGCCTGTAAAACATTGTAACCGCGATCAGTGCAATGATTAGTGATCAGTGCTGGTGTAATGCACAGGCTCCTGCTGACCCTTTCTCTAGTTCTCTGCACACAGAGATCTTTGCACAGCTGCCCCTGGAGAGAAGAACCCCTGCAGGTTGTCGGAGGGGCAGTTTGGAGGTGGGGCAGGTCGGCTTGCCACCATGTTACACCCTGCAAATGAGTGTAACATGTAACATACTTTGAAGGGTGGAGTTAGCCTATAAACATTTTTGGTTTGTTATTAATTTGCGTCAATAATAATGCATTTCCATGTCACTTTTTTTCTCTCTTTCCTCCTTTGAGCAGGAAGGCGAGGCAACTGAATACAAATTTGAATGGCAGAAGATGGCCCCTCGAGAAAAGTAAGGAAGAGTTCATCTGGTTTTAATTGAACAACATTTTAATGCACTCAAAACCAACAAAGTGTCTAATATACAGAAGCTGTACTGTTGAAAAGTCAGAAGTCCTAATCTTGTATACTCTATATTCATATTAATGAGAGTATTAAATGGAGAAGGTTGCTATTGCAGTCAGACAAGTAGCATTTGAGGAATGGAACCTTTGTTGTGAGGAATATAAAATATGCAATCCCTGACCTCTCCTCCAAGAAATGCTTGTTGCATGGCTACTTAAATTAAGTCATTAATATGGAACAAGTATAAGGATCAAATAAGTGAAAATATAAATTGCAATCAAGCAACCTGCATTTCACAAAAAAGTGTCCATAAAAAGTAATTCAGTGTCCATAAACAAGTGAAGCAATATCTTGCAGTACCATGCAGTAACATTAACTTAAATCCACTCAAAATGTGATAAGGCAAGTTAACAAAAGAGTGTTACAATACCAATAATCCTCCATCACAGTGATATGTGCCACTTCCGTTCCCTTAAAGCGGTTGTATCCCCACAGAAAAGAAAGAAATAAAAACACCTGTAAGGCAAAAGCATAATGAGGTAGTATGCACCGCACTACTACTACTAGCTCATTATGATGTACTTACCTCAGAACGAAGCTCCCACAGGGCCGCTCGGTCCCCGCAGAGGGAGCTAACATCTTCCCTCGGGGGTTCCTCCCGGGTTTGCAGCTCCAGCACTGTGAGTGGCCGGTGCCGTGAGACGTCACTCCCGTGCATGCGTGCGGGAGCCCGTCTTTCCAGCAAGGTCCGGAGCTATACACCGGGCCTTCGCCGGAAACTTCACTGTGCATGCGCTGCTGACGTCAGCGGCTGCATGCAAGGTGTAGGAGAGATTCATTTTACCTACAGCTAAGCCTTATTATAGGCTTACCTGTAGGTAAAATTCACTAAAATGGGGATACAACCGCTTTAAGAAAAGCACTCACCAAAAGTTGTTGCCATTCACTCTTGTATTTGGCAAATATCGCTTATGTGTTAAATTGAAGCGCTGTTAATGGACGCCAGATTCCATGACAGGATTAATTACCTTAAGATGTTTTACACTATTTGAGGCTCTGTCTTCATTTTTATCCCTACATATGGAGTATGCCTCTCGATCGAATCTGGCGTCCACTAACAGCTCTTCAATTTAACACATAAGCGATATTTGCCAAACACAAGAGTAATTGGCAACAACTTTTAGTGAGCGCTTTTCTTAAGGGAACGGAAGTGGCACATATCACTGTGATGGAGGATTATTGGTGTTGTAATGCTTTTGTTACACTTGCCTTATCACATTTTGAGTGGATTGAAGTTTGTTACTGCATGGTACCGCCAAGATATTGCTTCACTTGTTTATGGACACTGAATTACTTTTTATGGACACTTTTTCATAGATATCATTTTTTCTTGATATATACAATTTTTTTTTTTTTGATTTTGTTTGTGTGCTGCTGTGACATGTATGTTTCTTGATTTGCAATTTATATTTTCACTTTTTTAGTTTATTAGTATCTGGTATAAGTAGCGGCACATTGAAATACACATTCTAGAGTGCAGTGCGCACATTTATAAGTATCAGCAGGTTGACTTTGTTGGATACATACTTGTTCTGGATCATTGAGCCGGCCAAGACGTTCAGAAATAGCAGCCTACAAATTTCTTTCAGATTGGCACAAATGTTCTCCCCCTGACCTTACTAAGCAACACCTCTCCCATAGAACACAATTTAACACTCTTGCAAATCTTCATATGTCAGGTCATGCAATAAGACAGATCCGATGTAGCCTGTGTTAAATTTGGAGCATAGAGCTATTAGAGTAAGACTGAAACCTGGCATTATAGACTATTATTCTTCATAGATGTTGCCAGGTATTACCTAGTCTGTTCTGTGGCTTCAGTCAGATTAGAGCACAAGATGCACCTCCCTGGGCAGGCTGAAGCTTGATGATCAGCAAGGAAGGTATAGGGGATTATGGAGGGTTTGTATAATGAAGCCAGGAGGAAGGCATATGCAGAAAACTGATTAAAGTGCTCTTATCCTTTTAAATTTACTGTAAGTAGTGGTAGTTTTGGTTTTCCTTTGTGGGAGCCTTTGAAGCTAATCAGAGCTCAATTTCCTCCAGTTCTATTTGACTGTTTTTAGGGTGATTTGCCTTTAGAAGGGTACAGTGCTTTAAACACACTTTTGAATTAACACAATCTCTTTAATATAATTTGAGTTACCTAATATTGATTGCTTTTAGGTGTTTTAAATGTCATTAGCATAAAATTGTTTCCATTTCTGCCCCCCCCCCCCCCCTCTGTACTTTTTGAGTAAGTGGCCAAGACGTATGCCAATTAGGAATTGTTCATGCTTGTTCTTTGTGGCCCAGAAAATAATTAAAATAAGAGATAGCCAGGCAGCCTGGATTTTCAGGTCGGCAATTACCACACACATATTTATCTTACCTTCATTGACAGACTCAGCCTCTTATTCATGACACGTGGGGTTTATGCACCTTTTACCAGGAGTAAACTAGGCAGAACGAAGTTCAGAAAAGCAAGGCTGGCCCCTCCCAGGGGGCCGTCCTCCCTCAGTGTATAACCCCTCCGCCCTGCTAAGCACACTAGTCTTTTCTGCCTAGTGCAAGGAGTTAGACCTGGTTTCCCTGCTGGGATCTGCGGGTCACCAATTTTTTTCTTTTTTTTCTTTTGATCAAGCTATCTGATGAAGAATACAATCAAGTAGCCGGCTGGGTGATATGCTGGATATCACGAATCCTGGAAATCTACCCAGCACGGCCGACGGATGCGAGCCATCCTTAGCTGTACACGGGGTCCGCCGCATCGTGCCCCGTTCCGTGCGGGGGGCTGGTGGGTTAAACGCCCCACCTGCGTACCCAGTGACCAGGCTGCAGCTCATGTCCAGGAGTCACATGGCCGGCGGCATCCCTTCCCATCTGGGGGAGGAAGGTCTGCAACGGGTGCCATTTTGCCGTAGCCGCGATCATTTTGCGGATAGTTTGGCCTCTTGTGACCGTTCGGCGGCCATTTTTGGTTGGTCTCCTGGATAGGAAAAACGTGTGCTTTTTGGTGCCCTTTTTCTCTCTTCCTGATCGGTTGTGCATGAGTCAGCAGCAGTGGCAGCAGCAGCAGCTTCTTTGACAGCAGCGGCAGCAGCAGCGGCAGCAGGAGGGCTGATACGGGTCACAGCAAGTATAGCTGCCTTCTCCCTGGGGTGCTGGTGGCAGTGGTGTGGGTCCTCCTTTGTATTCCTGGTCGCTTTGTGGGGGTTTATTGTGGGGGCGTTATGGCCTGTAGGCCTCACAAGTGTCCCGGAGGTGGCGCAATGGCAACTGACCCGGCATTTTCTGCGCAGGAGGGGGTCCGCTAAAGCTCAAGCTGCGCTGGGGCCGATGGTTCCCCTAGACAAAATTGACTTCCATCCTGGAAGAGTTTTTTGCCTGGGGGGAACCGAGCCGTGGTCGGGGGGGGGGGGGGTGTGCGCCGTGAAAGCCCCCACTCGATCTTTGGGGGAGGAATCGGAGCCGGAAGGGGGCATTGGTTACAGGGACCCCCGTGGAGCTCTCAGGCGGGGAACTGGAGCCCTCGGATGGTGAAGAGGACCAGGGGGCCTCAGTGGCGCGCAAGTGGACTTCGCGCAAGATTTATCATCGCACCTGGAAAGCTTATATTGCCTGGTGCGAGGCGGGGGGGTTGGAACCCCCGTTCTTTTTCGGTGACTCGGGTGCTGGCCTTTCTTCAGCAAGGCCTGGATCACAAGTTAGCATTGAGTACACTCAAAGGACAGATTTCTGCTCTGGCAATTCTGTTTCAGTGTCCGCTAGCGACGCATTCTTTGTTTCGTACATTTGTACAGGGTGTATGTCATGTAGCTCCTCAGGTACGGTCGCCTTCGGCTCCGTGGGATTTGAACTTGGTACTTTCTGTACTGCAGAAACCGCCATATGGGAAGTTCAGGGATATTCCCTTACAACTGCTATCACAAAAGGTGGCCTTTCTGGTGGCCATTACATCCGCTAGGCGGGTGTCTGAATTGGCGGCTTTGTTGTGTAGGTCTCCCTACTTGGTCCTACATAAGGATAAGGCGGTGCTGCGCCATTCCCCTTCGTTTCTACCGAAGGTGGTTTCCTCTTTTCATATTAATGAGGACATTGTCCTCCCTTCTTTGTGCCCGTGCCCGTCACATCCTAAGGAGATTGCCTTGCACTCCCTGAACGTAGTGAGGGCCCTGCGGGTGTATTTGTCAGCAACAGCTCCTTTTCGGAGGTCGGATGCTCTTTTTGTGCTGATGGAAGGACCGCGCAAAGGTTTGGGCGGCCTCGTCGGCTACTGTATCCCGTTGGATCAGACAGACTGTGACCCATGCGTATGCTGTTCGGGGGCAAAAACCCCTTTCCCGGTCACGGCTCATTCCACCAGGGCGATTAGTACTTCCTGGGCTTTTTTACACCAAGTGTCGGTGTCTCAGGTGTGCAAGGCAGCTTCTTGGGCCTCGGTGCACACGTTTGTTAAGTTTTACAAAGTTGATGTGTCAGCATCTGCGGATGCTGCTTTCGGCCACAAAGTCTTGCAGGCAGCGGTGTAGGCGTGGTTGGCGCCTCCCAGAAAATTCTGTTGTGTACAGTTGTTATTGTTTACCCAACCCTCTTTGTTTGACACTGCTTTGAGACGTCCCCACGTGTCATGAATAAGAGGCTGCGTCTGTCAATGAACGTAGGAGAAAATTAGATTTTTTGACTTGCCGTAAAATCCTTTTCTCTGAGTTCGTTGACAGACGCAGCACCCACCCCTCTGTGGTTGAGTTTGTACTGCTTGTCACGGACTGCTGTGCTTTGCAGGGCGGAGGGGTTATACACTGAGTGAGGACAGCCCCCTGGGAGGGGCCAGCCTTGCTTTTCTGAACTTCGTTCTGCCTAGTCTACTCCTGGGAAAAGGTGCATAAACCCCACTTGTCATGAATAAGAGGCTGTGTCTGTCAATGAATTTAGAGAAAAGAATTTTACAGTAAGTCAAAAAATCCTATTGTTTTATTTTAAATTGACCCTGTTGCCACAGGGTCTGTTGTAAACAAAGCCAGCCATGTAAAAGAAGAACATGTAAACTGATTTTTGTCCGCAAACTTCACTGCTTTTCTGCTCCCTAGCAGTATCATGCATATCCGTATTTGTCAATTACTTGCCCCTTCTCTACTGCATGCTGTGGTTCCCCCCTACTGGCTTGTACATCCTGTTGTGAAGTTTGAACTGGTGCAAGGAATCATAGAATGCATTGGGAGCACTGGTATGGATTGCAGAGATTGACTTTCTCTATGTAGCATTTACTATACTGCCATTTGTTAATCAATGTTATAATCTTTACTGTTCTCTACAGATAGGCATTTTTTTTTTCATTACAGGTATGCTAAAGATGACATGAATATCAGAGATCAACCCTTTGGCATACAGGTAAGAGTCATCATTTTGTGCTTTTTTTTTTTTTTTTTTTGACAGCTTCAAGTATGACCCCATATAGTCACCTGTGTGGCAGAATGATACAGTTGCTTGTGTCATTCAGAAACATTGTCTGGCCTCTTCGTGTCCAATGTTCTGCAGTGTATTCTCTGCCTAATTTAATGCAGGTAGGGAGAGCTCTGTCACAATGTTCTTAAAGCGGAGTTCCGCCCCACGCACGAAAATTAACTACGTAGCTGCTGACTTTTAATAATAGGACACTAACCTGTCCTGGAATCTAGCGATGTTGGCACCCCAGCTGATGCTTCCATTGGCTCTCGGGTGCTGCCACCACCATAGCCTGTAAGGGAGACCGGCAGTGAAGCCTTGTGGCTTTACAGCCAGGTCCCCACTGCGGCGCTCTGTGCTCTCTAACTGGGAAGAGGAGGGGGGCTGAACTTCTGGCGTACCCCGCTGCGGCGAGGTCTGACAGAAATGGAGACGGGTACCTATCAAAAACAGGGGACAGATAAGCGTAGCTTCAACTTTTGGGTGGAACTTCGCTTTAAATAATGTCTGCGTCTGCTCATCCACACCTGTCAAATTAGGATGAGGGGCTGTGTCCGTGCAGCTGCTATTTCCCCAATAGACTTACTTGGGTTACCTGCACGCATCACCTGAGAGTTCATACTGCATTATTAACAAACTTCCTATTCATGATGTTATGGGCCTCAGCAACCGTGTGAATGACAGTTTGAAAGAGGAAAAAAAAATCATGGTTTTGTTTTTAAATTGTGCTTTATTCCCTGCATTACTTTATATTTCCTCAGGTTCGCAACGTCAGGTGTATCAAATGCCACAAGTGGGGTCATGTGAACACAGACAGAGAATGTCCACTGTTCGGTCTCTCTGGGATTAATGCAAGCTCGGTCACTGCAGATGGGTCAGGTATGGAGGACACATATTGTTTGTCTTAATCAGGTGTTTAATCACTAGCCAAACTGCATGTTTTTACTTTGTAGTCTGTTTTTGCTTCCTTGTAAAAGTTTGGTAAAAGTTCATGGTGACATAAAATAAATATGAGGTTAGATATACTTAATACATTCATTCATGTAGAATTTTCACCTGCAGGAAAAAATTAAGTCCTTATGCACATTTCTATATTTTGATGCGGGCAGAAGGCACAGGCACAACGTCAATCCCCACTGCAGGCAGTCTATAAAACAGGCACATTAGTCCCTGGGTGTATACTGCCCTTAAAGAGGAAGTAAACCCTGCTAAAAAAAATATTTCCCCCTTCCCTGCAAAGTAAAGGCATAATGTGCTAGTATGCATTGCATATGTGATACCTGCAAACGAAGCCCACGCTGCCCCCACTGCAGGCCACATCCATCTTCACCCGTCTTCCTCCCAGGGCCGCAGACTCCGTCACACGTCTCCGTCACACTACTTTGCATGACGTCACACATTTAGGAGATATTTACAGTACCTATAGGTAAGACTTATTGTAGGCTTACCTATAGTTACAGGGAGGTTTACAACCTCTTTAAGGCTCCATGCACACTGGCTTAAAAAACATTCCTTCTACAGGAGTTGTGTTCTGCCTGTAGAAGCAGCTTAATGTTATCCTAGGTGTCCATGCACATTAGAATGTTTAGAGGCATATTTTGACTCTATGCTTTCCAGACTCCTAAAACAAAAATAGTAAATGTATATATTTTTTTACCTGCAAAAAATTGGCATTTATTATTTTTTGTCCTTAAACATTAGTACCACTCAGTGCATCATCCAGCTGCAGCAACTTTCAGCCTCTCAAATAGTTTTACAGGCTGCTGGCAGTGGGGCTAAACCGTGCATCTGAGCCGACATTTACGGACATGAAAAATGCTGGGATCTCTTGCATCGGCACTAAATGCCCAGTGCGCATGGCCCGAAGGTAGTTGCGATTTCTAAACAGAAGCTTTCATTAGCCATACAAAAGCCACCTGTGAGATCTATTGCTCATTCCGTTTTGTATTAGCTCCGGGGCTGTCTTCCTGGTCTCACTGCTTTCTAGCCAATTACATTTGTAAATTTAGAATTTTCATTCTCTGCATGTGTTTGAGGTCAGTGAATCAAGGATCAGGACTAAGGCTTCATGCCTGCATAGCTATCATTAACCACTTGACCACTGGGCACTTAAACTCCCTTAACAACCAGACTAATTTTCAGCTTTCAGTGCTCTCACAATTTGAATGACAATTACTCAGTCATGCAACACTGTACCCAAATTAAATTTTTGTCCTTTTTTTTCACACAAATAGAGCTTTGTTTTGGTGGTATTTAATCACCGCTGGGTTTTATATTTTTTGCGCTGTAAATGAAAAAAAAAACGAAAATTCTGTTAAAAAATGCAGTTTTCTACATTTCTGTTATAAAATTTTGCAAATTAGTAATTTTTCTTCATAAATTTTGGTCAAAATTTATACTGCTACCTATCTTTGTTAAAGATAACCCAAATTAGTGTATATTATTTGGTCTTTGTGTAAGTTTTATAGAGTCTACAAGCTATGGTGCCAATCACTGAAAATTGATCATTTCATTTCTTGAGACACTAACAAGCCAGGAAAGTACAAATACCTCAAAATGACCCCCTTTTTGGAAAGTAGACATTCCAAAGTATTTAGTAAGAGGCATGGTGAGTTTTTTGAAGTTGGCATTTTTACCCACAATTCTTTGCAAAATTAAGATTTTTTTTTTCACAAAACTGTCATTAACAGGTTATTTCTCACACACAGCATATGCATAACACAAATTACACCCAAAATTATATTCTACTACTCCTCCTAAGTATGGCGATACCACGTGTGAGACTTTTACACAGCCTGGCCACATACAGAAGCCCCACATGTAGGGAGCACAATCAGGCGTTCTAGGGACATAAATTCCAAATCTAATTTCCTGACCACCTCTTGCACTTTTGAAGGTCCTGGAGCACCAGGACAATGGAAACGCCCAAAAAATTACCCCATTTTGGAAAATGAACACCCCAATGTATAATCTATGAGGCATAATGAGTCTTTTGAACATGTCATTTTTTCCACAAGTTTTTGGAAAATGTGGAAAGAAAATTTAAAATGCATTTTTATTTTTTTTAAACAAAGTTGTCCATTTATACAATATTTCTAACGCATAACATGTACATAGCAAAAATTACACCCCAAAATACATTTTGCTACTCGTCCTGAGTATGGCGATACCACATGTGTGAGACTTTTACACAGCCTGGCCACATACAGAGGCCCAACATGCAGGGAACAACTCACTACTGTGAGGCACTGTAGTGGCACTGATGGGCATTGTAGTGGCATGAATGAGGCATAAATGAGCCATGGATGGGGATGATGGATGGATGGCTGAATGGATGGAGATGACGGATGGAAGGCTGCATGGATGGAGATGACGGATGAATGGCTGACTGAGCATGGATGGATGTCTGAGCATGGATGGCGGGTGCAGACTGTCACATAGCAGCACTGTGGGTACTTCAGATCCTGTGCCCACAGCACTGCTGCATCTGATCTATCCCCTCTCCTCTCACACTGCACCGATCGGTGCAGAGAGGGGAGAGACAAGCCGGATATCCGCCAGCTTGTTTACACGTGATCACTCCGTCATTTGATGGAGCGATTGCATGGTAAAGGGCCGCTATGAGTGGCCGTTTACCGCGATCCGTGAAGCACCGGGTCTGGTCACGGATGTTCCCGGGTGTGCCCGTGAAGCGCAATCATGGGAGGACATCACTGTATGTCCTCCCAGAGTTAACAAACTGCCCTGTAGCTGTCAATTGCCTATGGGGCAGTTGTTAAGTGGTTAAAGGATAAGTTCACCTTTTGATAACATGTTACAGCCGTATTTTCCGCTTTGCTCACCCAGCCACGTCATTCATTCACAGGGTTTCGTGAATGGGGAAACTACAAGTACCAACAGTCTTTGCAGCTGTCGGCTTGTAGTTCTCAATGAACTACCAGGGTGCTGTTGGTCGCACTAGGTAGTTCGTTCATTACTCCTCAGTGTGTAACTGCCTGCCCATACGAAGTACGAGTAGACAGCTTACACAGACAGTCTGAAAGAGCCCTGCATTGCACCCACGATCTGCTGATCGCGGATGCATTGTTTATTGGCCCCCAATAAAAAGTAAATAAATGCACTTTTTTTTTTTTAAACTGCAAAAATATGTGCATTTCTTATTCTTTTGAAAAGGTGAACTTATCCTTTACTGTAAATAAAACCTAACAGAGTCCTACTCCCTCTGATGTCCTTACTTCACACCTTCACTCCTATCTTCCTAATCTTTACTGGAAAACCCTCAAAAGGCTGTTACTTCCAGTGGTAGGGCATACAGCAGAGGTATCAAACTGGACGCCCTCCAGCTGTTGTGAAACTATAAGTCCCATAAGGTATTGCAAGGCTGACAGGTACAAGCATGACTCCCACAGGCAGAAGTATGATGGGACTTGTAGTTTCACAACAGCTGGAGGGCGGCTAGTTTGAGACCCCTGGCATACAGTATAGGCGCTGCGCTTAAAGGGGCATTACAGCCGCTTTTGTATTTATTAGCAGTTATTGGCTACAAAAGTGTAGCTGCTGACTTTTAATAAACAGCCACTCACCTGTCCCATGGTCCAGCGATGCAGCCACCCGAACCCTCACTTCTCTCCCTAGCGCCGACATCACAAGTGTGGGCACTGTGCTCTGACAGCTTGAGGCTTCACAGCCGGGTGAGTTGTGCTGCACCTCAATGGTCGGGCAATCTTCTGGGACCTGTGATGTGTCCTAGAAGATTGCAGGGAGGGAGAGGAGAGGGGAGAACTGCCGCTCGAGTCGCCTAGGCGGCCTGAGCAGAAGTGGGAGCAGGTACCTGTGAAAACAAGGTACCTGCCCCCCCCCCCCAAAAAAATGACATGGCAAATGTGGCATAGGAGGGGGGGGGTGCTTAAAGTGGAACTTCCCCTTTTGGGTGGAGCTCCGCTTTAAGTGGCCAGTGACTAGAGTTTTGGGGTTCACAGCAATGATCAGAGGGATGAGGAGTAAAGGCATCAAGGTCTTTTGACAGGTGCATAAAGCAATGGGAGGCAATTATTTAGTAACATTTCAATATGTTGAATAATTTTTCACATAAAAGTTACATAACCATAATATAACTCTAGACCTCCCCAAAATGAGAGGGTAATATTAAAAAGTTTTCTGGTAGTAATGCAAACCCTTTCAAACAACAAATCCATAAAGTAAGTGACCAGATATATCAAGGAAAACATTCAAATACAAAGATATTGACGAGATGATCCCATAGTGCAGCTGAAGAACAACCTAATGCTAGATGTGGTGTAATACTCTTCAAGCTGGATGGTAAAGAAAACATTTGTAAAATTGTTTCCTTTTAAAGAGCAACTCCATACAAAATTATTTTTTTGACTGCTGGTGAGGTAAGGTAAAGATAGCGCCAAGGTATTGTTGACAGTCCAGATATCGTTTTTGTCACAGTAATCATTTAAAAAAAAAAATAGGCTACACATTTTGGGACTTACAAGGGCCCCTTTCATCAATGCTGTCCTAGAAAGGAAGTTCTGAACAAACATGTTTTGGGAATCCTGAAGTTTTAATTTTAAAAAACGCATAAGTTCTCCAGTTCCCAGTTTATAACAACCTGGTAAATAAGATGGGATTACTATACAAGGGAAGTAGGAAAATCTGTGCAGAATGTGAAGTCCATTTATGGCATTCATATGGAACTTTAATCATGGCATTGCCAGGTTGCCTTGATTATTACAGCAGTAATCTTTGTTTTATTGGGTACAGTATGTCTTTCTGCAGTAATACAAGATTGCTGCCTTCTGTAGATCTTGGCTTTATTTCTTACAGAACATTGCAAATAATTGCTTATTTGCATACTAAAGCAATTAGTTGTACAAGCCTAGCCTCTGACAGGTCTAAAAACAGACCTTCACCCTGATTGTGAAAAATACAATAAAGGCATTTTTAAAGCATAAAATGACTATTAAAAAATACATATTCACTTTTGAATTTAGACTTTTGTTTCTTTGCATATTTACCCTTGGCATCTTTATGTTCAGTGCTCTTATACCTTCAGTAAGAGCAGATGATTATCTCTCCCTTCACTTCCCAAACTTAGTCTTGTAAACCTAGAACAGATCTCCAACCCGCCTGTATTCTCCATAACGTACTGGAGCTGTTTTGTAGTTCATCAATCTAGCTAGGAAGGAACAATGTAACTGAACAGTAGATTTTCATATATATAATTTAGAGCAGTTCATTGTTGGGGCTTACATACACTTTAGTTGTATCATTGGCTCCACTGAAGACCTTCATTGCTCCATCACAGATGGTAATCATATAAGTGAGAATTTTTAAAGGAGAAGTCCAGCCAAAGCTTGTTTGGTTGTACTTCTCCTATGGATCACAGGAGTGCAATTCGTTTTGCATTTCTGTGACCTGTTTTCTGAAGTTCGCTCTGCTGATGTCACAGTTGTCCTTCCAGACACCGCGTCATCCCGACAATGGGAGTCTGCATTGGGCAAGTGCCTGGAATGACACCCGGCTCAGCCTATCAGTGAGCCGATGAGCACCTGAGATGTCCGCTCCACCCCTTCCACAGCTCAGCACTCCCAGTGAGGGAGGAGGGAGATGAGCAGAGAGCTGTGACTGACAGCCTTCTGCTCACGGAGCTCTGAAAACCGAGTGATTGGCGGTGTTCCATCGCTCG
Organism: Glandirana rugosa; assembly: GCA_018402905.1. NCBI lineage: Eukaryota > Metazoa > Chordata > Amphibia > Anura > Ranidae > Glandirana > Glandirana rugosa. The sequence continues at coordinate 47,917 of BLSH010491879.1, read as the reverse complement.
GTTTTCAGTGCAGAGGAGCCGGGGGAAAGATGCAGCATTGGACCCATGCTGCATCAACATAGGGAAGTATAAATGGGGGCATCTAATGCCTAGACAGCTGAAATAAAGATGTGAATTGGCCAAACGAAAAATTATATTTCCGGCTATCCAGTAATATTTAGCCCCATTTCACACCGGTGCAATTGACAGTCCTAAATTGCATGACAAGCCACACCCCATTGTCGGAAATGAAACTTTTGAACTTCTGTTGTATGAAGTAGCGCAGTTTCAGAGCCACACCGGCGTGCATGGGGGCTAAATCGTCTAAATGTGTCTCAGGAGTTCCCTGTTCACTTGTGGCATCTTTTCTAAGGGGTCCTTTTTCATTGTTTGATTTTTTTTCAAATAATATTATTAAGAATGCTACAGAAGTGGAACCCTCCACAGGTGAGTAAGAACAGCCAAAACTGCACAGTGGGTGGAAACAAAGCTAGGAACCACGGCAGAGAATACACTTTGCTTGAGGCTCCATGAAATATAAGAATTCACGGCTGAAATGTCACTTTTGTTGGACTCTTTACAAATCCATTGGCAATCACCCATACTTGTCTATCTCTACTTTTCTTCCATTTTTTTTTTTTACTTGTAGTCACTGGTGAAGAATTGGTACTTCTGTTTGCCACTTATCACTGTTCGAGTATACAGTGAGGATACCTCCTCTGCATCAGTGTACAGATATTACCACATTGAGTCATTTAAGTGACTGTTAATGTTATTCAGGGCTGCTAAGGCAGTACAGCCAGCCCTTCTGTACTGGGCCCGGTCCCCCTGTGTGCCCCTTTCCCTCGCAGGTTTGACAGCTTCCCTCCTCCTCTCTCCCGCTGGCAGCTGCTTGCGGGCACACATTGGAATGTTTCAGGAAGGAGAGCAGGGGAAGGGACTGGTAAATATGTAATTTACTGACCGCTTACTTACCTGAATAAACACAGTGAGCGATCAGTACCAATCACACCTGTGTCCATGCATCACTGAAGCATATAAACGGTGTTTACTATGCTTCAGTTTGTGAATGAGCAGGAAGCCTCAGAGTACTTCCTATTCATTCAACAATAAACCCCGCTGTGCTCGCGCCCATTGGCTGCAAGCGCAGATTGGATGCTGGTTTTCCAGAATGCCGTTTGATAAAAGCCGGTCGTTAGACCGTCTTCTATTGGACAGGCCGAATATCACCCGGTTTCTGTTGAACCAGCCGATATACGGCCTGTTTGGACCAGCATTAATTGAGGTGCTTCTCTCAAGACTCTCCATGAAGAAAGCTGTGCCTGTATCTGGAAATGGCATTCAGTGTTAGTAATTAGAAGTCATGGGGCCTTGTACCTTTAAGATCCATTTAACACTGATGTGGTTTTCAGGCGCTTTAAAAATAACTCCTGAAAAGCTCCTAAAAAACTGCCTCCCGTTAATTTCAATGTATGCTTTCACACTGGGGTAGTGCGCTAGTGGGACGTTAAAAAAAAGTCCTGCAAGCGGCATCTTTGGGGCATGTTTGGAGCGCTTTAAAAAGGGCTTCAAAAAACGCCAATGCCCATTGAAATGAATGGGCAGCGATTTCAAAGCGCCTTAAAAGCAAGCAAAAGGGTCTTTTTTCGTGGGTTTTTTTTTTAAGGTCACGTGACAAAAAAAAGCGCCCCGCTAGCACCAGAAAAGTGCCGCTTAACCCCTACAGATCCGCGCTATTGCCGAAGTACGGCTCCAGCGCAGATCTGAAATGCCGGGACGTCGTCCCCTGTGCACGCTCCCGGCGCGCCCCCTGGCGGCGGCGCGTAGCTGCCGCACGCTGCGCAGGCGTGCGGACTCGATGTCCGCTCAAGACCCACGATTGCCTGACAGAGCTGCAGAACGGGGAACCGCCGATGTAAACATGACGGTTCTCCGTTCTGTGACAGGCGACATACAAGATCTACTGATACCTGTCACTGGGATCAGTTAGATCTGTTATGTCCCGACCAGCCCCGCCCCCCCACAGTTAGAACACACCCAGGGAACATTGTTAACCCCTTCACTACACCCTGCAGGTTAACCCCTTCACTGCCAATGACATTTATACAGTAATCAGTGGACATTTAAATTGCTGATCGCTGAATAAATGTCATTGGTCCCAAAAATGTGTAAAAAATGCCCGACATTTCTGCTGCAATATCGCAGTCCCGATAAAAATCGCAGATCGCCGCCATTACTAGTAAAAAAAAATAAAAATAATAAAAACACCATAAATCAATTCCCATAGTTTGTAGACGCGATAACTTTTGCGCAAACCAATCAATATACGCCGATTGCGTTTTTTTTTTTTTTTTTACTAAAAATATGTAGAAGAATATATATCGGCCAAAACTGATGAATAATTTTTTTTCTTTTTTTTTTTTTTATGGATTTGTATTTTAGCAAAAAGTAAAAAAATATTGTTCTTTTTTGCAAAATTGTAGCTCTTTTTTTCGTTTATAGCGGCGATCAGAAATGACGCAGAGGTGATCAAATACCACCAAAAGAAAGCTCTATTTGTGGGAAAAAAGGACGCAAATTTTTTTTGGGTACAACGCTGCACTTGTCATTCAAAATGCGACAGCTTGAAAACTGAAAATTGGTCTGGGCAGGAGGGGGGTTTAAGTGCCCAGTAAGGAAGTGGTTCATCACCGCTAAAATGACCAGCAGTTTTTGCAGAACTTCAGTGTGAAAGGGGTCTAAATGATCACAAATCTCTTTGGTAAACCTCAATATATTTGCCATTCACAGCACATGTAAATTAGTTGATCATATTGTAAAGCTCAGAATCCTCACTCATATCTGTGGACAGGGCAAATACTGGCGAAACTATTGATCAGCAGTGTTTTGTTGTGGTTTTTATTTTTCTAACTTCAAATAATTCTTCTGTGATAACCCAGCTTCCAAGGGGTGTTATGGCCATTCTCCTTCTTCATAACCATCAGCACACATTCTCGGGCACATCAATAGAAAGATGGATAATTTATTGGCAATATTATAATTTAATAATTGCCAAAAGTCCTAGCTTTAAAGTGATTGTAAAGGAAAAATAAATAAAAATAACAAACATGTCATATTTACCTGCTCTGTGCAGTGGTTTTGCAGAGAGCAGCCCCAATCCTCCTCTTCTCGGGTCCCCTGTTGGCACTCTGGGCCCCTCCTCCTTGACGAGTGTCCCCCTAGCAAGCTGCATTCTGTGGAGGGCACTTGTGCATGCTAGCTCCTGAGCCGACCATAAGACACAGAGAGCTCGACTCAGCCCCACCTCACTGACTGTGATTGACATTGCATCTCAGCTAATCGAAAGGGAGAGCCTCAGATATCATGCACATCGCTGGATCGAGATCAGGCTTAGGTAAGTATTAGGGGGGCTCAGGGGGGAGCTGCACACTGCAAAAATGCAAAAGAATGCATGAAGGTAAAAAAAAAAAAAAAAAACCTTCAGACCTTGCAACCACTTTAATTCAGTCACACGCATTTACTCATTCATATTTCCCGATCCACTCAAGTACTATAACAGGTACTTTGTGGCACTTAAAATTTACCACTGTTTAGCAAAGAAACATTCACATTTTTTTTCTATTGAATCTATTGGTGTTTGCCATAAAGATCTTTTATTTCCTTCTGAGTGTGATGCCAATAACCACAGGTATAGATTCTAATTATCCCAGGACTTTCTTTGTTATGAGCATTTTACGTCTGACCAGGGGGTTATTGATGACTTCATCTCTCCTCTGTTGTTACAATGAGTGTTGCACATTTAAATTGCATATTTCACTAGAGAAACATGGAAGTTGTCATTGCTAGACTATCTTTTGCTAGTTGATTGGCTGTAATGCTGACCCCTGTGACTTCAGTAGTTTGAGTCGGGAGTAAGTATGCAAATAAGTACTTGTGACTTTCTTAATCTGCTTTTTTTGTGAGAGCACCTTCATGTTTCTTGTCTTTTCTGTGTATAAGCCAACAAGGCTTTTTCTGGTGAATTTCAGTCTTTAAAGCCAAATTCCAGGCAGGAGTAAAAAAAAAAAAAAAAAAAAAAACCCAAAAAACAAATGCATGCATTTGGTTATGGATAAAAACACAAATCCTTTGGTAAGGGAAGCAGCTCCTTTGTATATATTTCATCTGTGTTTTTTAGATGTTTTCCTGGAGTTTAAATAAACTTTAAATAAAGGTGTTAATTTTCTTATATGTATGTACTGTATGTGTACAACTTGTTTGGTAATGTAATCTCCTCCGAGTTCTAGCTTTGCACATTTGCAGCACTGGATTTCTGTGTTGCCTTCAGTCTGCTTAGCCAACGTCAACCCTTATGTGTTTGCAGCTCTGAATTCCTTCAGTCTGCCTAGCCAGCATGGACCCTTACATTTTCACATGCTTTTTTGCATGCTCTGTTTTCCTCTCATTGTCTAGGGATCAGCCTGGGCTTGTTCGGATCCTAATCTGAACAAGCCCGCCAGGAAGTTGTAACATGTGCTGAATCAATCATAAGCAGCTGAGGCATTCATTCCCTGCCCGCAGGCGCATGTTTACAAGAGTAGTGCAGCTGTGTGGTGGAGAATACCTTGGCCGCTTAGGATTGGCCCAGTTCAATGACAGCCTCCCGGTGAGGCTCGCTCATGTAGATTCAGACTAGGGTCCAAAAACACTCTGGAGTTAATCACTACTGCTGTCCCTGATCTGTATGCACATCTAGACTAAACTGCTTATAACAGATATAATTTATTAATGGATCCAAAACAGTAACTGCAGTGCCCATAGTAATCCCTTTTCTCTTTTATATTTCTTGTGGAACCATGGAAAACAAAAAGAAGAATCCAAGTGTTATGGGGGATAGCAGAGTTCCTCACTCACTTTTGTAAGAAGACCCCCATTGCATTTGTTTTGACATAATGTCGATAGTTGACAAATCCACAGACTATTGGCACACCGGTATAATAATAATGTAAAGGGGTGGTTGAACTACACACAGCCATATACATATCCATGCTCAAGCAATATCAGCTTACATATCTGTTGGGTGGCCAAGACATTGTTTAGTACTTATATGCATTTCCTTACATCCACCTCTATGGCTGGATTAAGACGTAATGGATTCTGTAGTCTCTAAAATCATGTGTGCAACTCTCTGTGTTTATATAGGCTTCCAGGAGTACCATTTTTTTTACACTGACCCACTTTGAGACCCATATCTTACACCGTAAGCTACTAACCTGTGGTCCTTTTGTAAGCTTTCTGTGTGAATTAATTTCCACCTAAAACAACATGGACCCGACTACATTTAGCAGTATGAAATACAGCGTTTGTGTTCAGAGAAATGTAAGAACCTGGATTCATTTTTTTTCTAGTCACCTCTGTTGGCTCTTATAGATATTTTTTTTAATATCTAGTCAAAATGGTTCTTTTTGATAACATAACAGAGAATGAAACAAAGCCTGTAAAAACGCTAGGGTAGGTCTAAAAATACACGCGACTATGGTTAAGGTCACCACCCAACAGCATGAGGAGTCAGGGGATGGTCCCTCTTGACTGAGCCAGCCTGGCTTCATGGAGATGCTCAAATCCAAGGCTGCAATGATGAAAAGATTTGCTATGTATCTCTACATGGTGGCTTGGTCTTTGGAAACTCGGAAGCTTCAGAAAGGATGGCAATTCAGTGTTCTCGAAGAGTCGGTACATACAATGGTCCTGTATTCTTTCCACTCCACAGATGTCAGGTGAACATATAGGGAGCCAGCAATAAGTCTATGAAAAAGGAAGGCAGTGTCTGCCAATAGTCTACAGGCAACAGTAGCATAGAAAATGAAAGATGGTGGAAGGTACAATGACCCTGGGATACATTGTACACAATCCCTAACCCTTCAACTGACTGATGTTCTTTACTCTTGGTAGATCCAGGTTATGGGTTTTTGTGATAATTAATTTACATTCTTTTTTACATTGTTTGAAAATTGCACTAGAGATGATGAACATGATCTATTGTAACCTCCTTATGCAGAAGTTCAATGCTCATATAAATCTACATATAACAAAAAAGATTCCAGTATTCATGGCTATACACAGGTAATGTTGGCAATTCTTTTTATGCAATGAGTAGGGTGTTTTTTAATAGAGAATTTGTAAAGGGGAATTGTCATAAGGCTAAATACTAGAATCCATTAAAATTATCTTAGTCTATTTCCCCCAGATGTTATTCAATAATTGCTGTAGAAATGATTGAGTTTGCTTCCATGGAGCTTTTTGATATTCACTAATTAAGAACAGCAAAATATGCTTTTTTTTTTTTTTTTTTTTTTTTTCTTGAAAGTATGTGAACACTTATTTGCAGCCCCTGTGCCTTTCTGCTGTTCACACACAGTATTGGCTGACGCAGAGTCACTGTTTTGTTGAGGGACAGCGATGGCATTCCAAGTCAGTTGGACAGTCTGTTGTTAGCACCTGAGATCAGCAGGTCCTCCTAGGCAGATAGCATAGTGATGTGGAACATAACAAAATGCTTATTTGAAAAATTGTGGAATACTTATCAATGTTCAGAAAAAGATAAATATTTCACAGCAGGGCATTAAAAATATAAATTACAATAATTCCAAAACTGTGGTATAGAATTAATAATTACCTTAAATAACAATACTTCAATTCATAGTAGCATACAATTGTGTTCTAAAACCTCCAAAATATAGAAACCAAGGAAAAAACACACAAAAAAGTCCATAAAAAATTGAATGTATAACCTGTAAGTTATTGGTCCATTCATGAAAACTGCATATTATGCACATCCAGCCAATTATCCCACCGCTGTGTGTTTAATAGCAGGAAAACTTTCACCATCGATCCACCACCAAAGTAATCAAGTGAGACCGTCTCCCCTATGCAAATACACTCACCAGATCCATATGCCTCTCACTCTCATGAGAAGGCAAAAGTGCCTTATATATTTGTGTCCCTTTCCACTGGGACCTTGATCACCAGTCCTTATTTCCAGTGGCTGCCACCTGGAGCCGGATCGCCCAGGAAAGCCAAATCCACCGTCGGTGACCTTTATTCCTGACCACTAGTTCCAGGGTCACCTTTCCCTGTGTTTATATATTCCGTGAAAACGGAAGAGTACTCTCACTCTCCGTATACCTAGACCACTCACATAAACGTATCCCCTCTGCCAGAGTGAACTAATGAAACCACCACCTAGCTACCACTTTCAAAAGGACGATAATTTGTGTGTCGCCACCCTATTAACCGACCTACACGTATTATACGTCAAAAGTACTTACCTGGTTATTGAATGTCCAATATGTAAGTTAAAAAATACCTGAAAAAACACACAAAAAAGGAACCAAAGATATAAAACCTCCAAAATCTTGTGTTAACATACGATGAT
>BLSH010491879.1:13811-25377 GCA_018402905.1 Glandirana rugosa | reverse complement strand
TGTAGTCAGATAACATGGCAGTGGCAGACCTCAACTCCCTATCAAGGAGAAACCAGAGGTCTAACTGCGGCAGAAGGGGTAGTGTATTCCTTCCTGGGCAGAGCTTCATGTTCCAGAATGGTCAGCTGTGTACGTTCTAAGTGTAGGCAATTGGAAGGCAGACTTATTAGCCAATAGCACCTGGACCCAAGGAAGTGATCCCTTCACCCGAAGATGTTGCAGAACCTGTTTCACAGGTGGTGACACCGGATGTGGACCTCCTGGCCAGGACAGGTTTATAACTAGGTAGAGGTATTCTCTACATCTATGTAGTGCAATGACCTGCCTGAATATAGATTGATTGCATAGTTTACAAAGTTTTATAAAGTTAAAGTGTAAAGTCACCTTTACAGAAAATCTGTAAGGTGACTTTACACTGGACCCCCTCCCCATCCCCCTGGTCCTACTGTACCAGACTGCCGCAATCCCCCCACTGTCAGACACGGAAAAGCCATTTCGCCCGTGATTTAACCTTGTCACATGGATGGCACTGACCAATCAGAAGCTGTCTAGCCCATACTGCCAGCACTGCAAGGAGAGGAGAGAAAGCCGCCGGCAGTTCAAATCCCCGGACCAGTGAAGCGGCTTTTCCGTGTCTGACAGTGGCAGATCACGGCAGTCTGGTACAGCAGGACTGGGTGGGGTGGGGTGGGGTGGATGTGTAGGGGGTCTAGTGTAAGGTCACCGTACAGATTTTCTATAATGGTGAACTTACACTTTTTAGGGTTACTTGTGCAAAGGTTGTACGGTCAGAGTGTAACATGTATATTGAGCTGCAGACTGATCAAAGCAGATGATTATCTGGTGATCTCCTCTGGTCTTCAGCATTATTCATAATAGCCACATTCAGCTCTCGATTGTCTCCTTTTGATTTTGGCTCTTTAATTTTTATATTTCACAAAAACAATGCCAAGACTAATACAAACGAAAATGGGGACAATCCCCATATACAACTAGGCGGACTTTACAGGCACGCACGAGACCAATTGGATTTGTTAAAACATTTTACGTTTATTATGTAATTTTAAAGTACAAGGGTATACAAAAATTGTAAAAAATATTAATGGTAGACCATATGGGTACCCAAAAAAGGGAAACCCTAATTTCAAGTCTACAAGGTAATTACAAACTACATTATGCCAAGAGATGATACATGATACCAAGATTGTATGCATAAAAGTAGAGAGTGGATGGTCAACGTGTTTCGCAAACAAGCTTCTTCTAGACCTTTTCCTTGCAGACTATAGGTGAAAAATGTACATATTTAGGTATATCTTAAAGTGCAAACTTCTAAAAAATGTATACATTGTCATATTCGTATCTATTTAAATATGCATAATGTGTGCTTACTTGTGGTTACCAAGGTTCCAAAAAGAGGGGTGGTACTAGTGAATTAGGGGGGCGGACACGGATATGAGTTGGCTGAGCTGGACACAGAAACTGTATGTCTAGGTATAAAATAATGATAATGAATATTTTGTTCAATTCAAAAAATAAGGGTAACATGTTGTGTGGTGTATATACACAATACTAGTACCTGTATTTTTGTGCCAAAGAGGAATGTCGATCGACTATTCTGGCACGTCTATACCAGGCCTCTTACTCAGTCTGATAGGGTAGGGTATCCAATTGAGATATCATATAGTAAAATCAATATTAACACTGCCAATAGATATTGAGTAATATGTACTATAAACTGCATTAGAATAAGATGAAAAAGACACCCACCAATTGTACCTGATAAGTCAGACCAGTTGGCCCGGGGTCCAAGGCTATTTGTCTTAATCAGGTGCGATAAAGTAACCTAGGAACAACCATTAATTACTATATGTAGTGACCAGAAAAGGCACCCTTAGCATGTACATAGATGGTAACATATTAAGAGGATGAGCACATACCTAGAAGCCAAGTATGAATGCACTGTCCTCTATCCTGGTATAAGCCCACTGCAGGGGGCAGGTAAACGAGGTCTAGGATGGAGACAATGAAAGAGGTGGGACCATAGTAGTAGCAACAAGAAAGGTGTAGTTCGAATAGGAGCTAGTGGGCCATATTACCTTATAAGCGCCCAGTGTGGCTCCCCCGTGTGATGCCTCCGCCACCGGAATCGTCAAGTGACTAGGCGTCCGGCTCCAAGACGAAGTTCCTTCATTTAATTTTTTTTTTTTCTTTATTTAAAGTGGTTGTAAACCTCAGACCTCAAATATGAACAAAGCAGATCCCTCCTATAGGGTTTACTTTTCTCAGTTAAAAGGCACTAAGTGTAATTTCTGTCTGCTTTGTCCCTCTATCAGCATGAATCATTTCTGATAAGTTTTCTTGACACCAAAAGAAAAAAGGTGACAAGGGAGGGATCTCTCTCTGGGACACAGTCTTTGATTGACAGCCTCAGCTCTGTTCCTGTGTGCTGGGGGTGTGGGTGTCTGTTCCCTCCCCTCCTCTCCAATCAGCTCTCAGGGCTCTCTTCACGGAGCTCTGCAGAGTGTAACTTCAGCTCCTGCCCCTTTTTTCTAACAGCTCAGACAAGCTTTATACATTCTGCACTTTGAACAGCTGTAAAGAATACTGCAGATCAACAGGTACAACTTGTATAGGAGGGTTTGTTGTTATCTCTGTGCATCACTTGCGGTCAATTACTTCACTGGGTTCATGGAAGGGTTTACAACCACATTCATTTTTTTAATAAGCGTTTTGAGTTCTATCATTTAAATCCTGTATACCTTTCAGTTTGTTTGTTTTGTTATAACTCACTAACTGGGGAGGAAAAATGCCAAGACCTCTCGCCCATGTGCTATTGTAGTAGCCTTTACAAAATAAGTAGCCAGTACTCTTGATTAAATACACTGTACACATTTATTTAATGCAAGGACAGGGTAAATAACATAAGCCTGTTGATTTATTTTGGCTAATCCTGGCCTTAGTGGTAGCCAAGTATGGTTAGATCTCTGCATTTTTGTATACCCACCCACATCACAGACATGTAAAGCAAGATTGACAATAATTTCAGAACTGTATTGCTACAGAGATTTTAAAAGAAAAGTATAAAGACAATATAATGAATACATTAAACAGACATTTTTGGTATCTTATCTGATGTTGCATTAAATACTTTGTAAGTGGATTTATTCAAGAGTAGTGGCTACTTATGTTTGGATTGTGCTGCACCTGGGAAGAAATGTACTAGTTCCCTGGCTGTCATTCTGATCCTCTGGTATACCCATTGGCCAATAAGAAATATGCAGCTAGGAAAGTCTGCATGTTTCACATTCATTACTGCCTAAGGCTAGGTTCACACATACGCAATGCAGGAACTGGCGTGATTCCAACGCCGGTTCCCGCATCGCATCTCTCCCGTTGGCAGTTCACACTGCCCTCTGCGAACCGCTGCGGGTGTCAATACAATGTTAATGACCCCACCATATCGGTTCAAAGATCGCAGTGCGAACTGTGAACTCGCACAGGAATCAGATTGCATAGGTGACAACACCCATGCGATCCGATTCCAATGTGGGGGTAAAAAAGTCCCTGCACCTTTTTTATGCGAATCCAATGCGAGTTCAGCCATACAGCCTGAGTTCACACTTGTGAGCCTGGGTTCACACTTGTGCGAACACCGATATCACATGTGATTCGCACCCACACTGCGGTGCCGATCGCATGCGATGTCTGTGCAGTGCGAGTTCAGCCATATAGTTTGTATGGCTGAAGTTGGATTGGATTCACATTAAAAAAGGTGCAGGGACTTTTTTTTCCCGCACTGGAATTGGATAACATGGGTGTTCTCACCTATGCAATCTGATTCCTGTGCAAGATCTGTGAATCGATCTGGGGGTTTCATTTAGGGCCGGTTCACACTGCTGCAAATCACATGCGATCTTTGTGCGGTGCGATCTCAGCCATACAGACAGTATGGCTGAAATTGCATCGCATTCAGAACAAACTCGCACAGGACCCTTTTTTCCGCAGCAGCAGAATCGGAGCGCCTAGGTGCTCACACCCATGCGATCCAATTCCTGTGCGAGTTTGCAGTTCGTAGTACGATTTGCGAACTGATTTGGGGGTGTAATTAACTTTCTATTGACACTCCCCGCAGTTTGCATATGGCAGTGTGAACTGCCTCAAGGAGACATGCGATGCGGGAACCCGCAGTGGATTTGCAGGGTTCCCGCTTCACAGCAGTGTGAACCGGCCCCAACATTGTATTGACACCTGCAGCGGTTCGCCTGCGGGAAAGATGCGATATAGGTCCAGCGCCGGTTCCCACTTCGCATATGTGTGACCCCAGCCACAAACTGTATGGCTGAATTCTCATTGCACAGACATCGCATGCGATTGGCACAGCAGTGCGGGTGTTAATCGCATGCGATGTCTGTGTTCGCACAAATGTGAACCCAGGCTTCATGTACACTAGCAGCTCCCAAACTTCAGGAGCTTTTTTTTCAGGCGTTTTTTTCTTGCCAAAGCTTCCAAACACAACTCCATAAAAGCCTATACGTCATTGTACACACTGGCTTTAAGCAGAGTTTAGGAGCTGCTACATAAAGGTGAGATCCATCCTCCCTCTGCTGAACGCAGAAGAATCGCGTTCAGGATAGTAACATTTTGACCTCCAGCCACGGGAAAATGCAAAACCGCTTCAAAATGATGCAGCGATTTTGCGCCTTTTGCATTTTCCCATTTTAAAATGACTGCCAAGTGTACACGAAGCTTAAGTAAGGAAACCAGAGGATCAATATAACAATCACGGAATGACCTACTTTTTTTCTTGAAGCTGGCAATAGCAGCTCTGGTATTTCTTTCATGGCAGGTTCCATCAGAAGTAAAAGAACAGAAGTAAAAATTTCCCCTTTTGTTCCTGCATGCATTTCTGCTGAACAATTGCTAAAGTTATCTACCCAATTGAGACACATATGACCATAAAAGCATGCAAGAGTGGGGGAGAAGGTGCCCGTGCCAATTTTGTATTGCCGATTGTGACCCTATTGGGGAGATTCCACTTACTTCCTGTGTGTGTCACTATCACAGCAAACAAGAGGTAGAGTAGTCTCTCCACGCAAGCCTTTATGTATCTCATTATGCATTTCCCTTCTTTAAACCAGTTCAGTCTATTACAAGTTAAATTTCTGTTTTTTTTTCTGTAAAAATTATTGAGGAATTCCTGGAGAGAATCAATGCTGTGAACAGAACTCTGAAAAGATTGTCACTATTTTCTCCAGTCATGTATAATTTGTTTGGATACCCTCAAACAAAACACATTTCATTCTTTAGTTAGAATAAAACTATATGTGCATCTTATCCAATCTGACCCGTTCCACATGGGTGTCCTTATTAAATAGTTTCATGCGCTTGTTCTGTACTGTGGCAGACAAATATAAAGTCTTATTTAACAGCGTGATCCTTGCGTTTGTGAAGTGGCAATGTATACTGTAATTGGCTCGTCCATTGAGGGGAAAATATTCAGCCATGCCTAGAATGAGGGGAATTATAGGATTTAGACACGGAGTTGTTGAATAGTTTCTCTATTGGTTAACTTTGTATTGACAGCAGGGATGCTGGGATTACACAAAACAATGGTGGGTGTTTACGCAAATTACACGTACAGATTTTTTCTAATGGAATATATAACTAGTTCAGGCCATAAGCCAAGTAATATTTTTATGCTGTGAATTTATTTCTTGGACAATGGAGTACCTGTAAGCTTCTTTTTTTTCTATTATGTGGGCTTATGAAATAAAAAATACTACATACCTTATTCAACATGACTGGTGTGGCAGATCATTTAAGCAAGTGAACCAGCGTTGCTTAGTACAGCCGCATCAGTTAGTTCAAACACGGGCTTTTCTGTTTAAATATTTCTTATGCTGGCTGATTGGTATTTTGAATCTTGTTTGTAAAATACTCTGCTTTGCACTGAGCAATGGTAGCGATCACTCACTGTGTTCATTGGAAAAGGAAGGGGCCATTAAATGACATATTGACTGGCCCCTTTCTTGCTTATCCCCTGCAGCTAGTGGAAGAGGGAAGCTTGCAGCGCTGCGGAGGGGGTGGGCATTGGGATAAAAATTATGGTTTGGTCCAGAGGCTTGCATTATTACAACGAAGATGCATAGTAAGACTTAAAGTGGGGGTCAACAACCCACCAATCATGATATACGATTATAGATAAGTGAGGGGTAGACCGCAATCCTTCCTTGATGCTCACCCCCCCCTCAAATTTGGACAGGCGTGGCAGCAGGAGTGGCATTTACTGATACTGATCCCCTTTCCTCCTGCAGCCACTGAATGCCGGTGGGGAGGGAGAGAAGGAGAAGCAGCTGCAGGAGGAAAGGGGACCGGTACAAGTAAATGCCGCCCCTACCACCCCTCCTTTGTAAGTTCTGGGGGTCGGCAAGAAAGGATTGCATATCCGTTGTAATAATGCAAGCCTCTGGACCAATCCATTATTATTATGCTTACATTTAATCGGAAAAGGATGCCTGTCAAAAATATATGTAATTGCAACTGTAAACTGACTTGATTTTCAAGCTCTAGAGCTGTAATCCCTATTATTTCCTATTATTGCTTCACTATGTAAAGAGCCAGTGACCTGGAACAGGCATATTAAAAGTCTCATTGTCTGCCCTACGCATGCTTGTTCCAGGTCAATGGTTTACAAAGAGGTAAAGGGAGAATATAGCCCTTAAGCATGTGCTTTCACATACAAATTAGTAAAGGCAGAGCGTGTACTTTCCAAAGCAAGTCAGCAGTGAAAGTTTTCAGGGTCTCCTGGAAGCATGGTTCCTGACTACAACTCCCTAAAAGTTACCAGTCATTTGGTGGGCTGGCTGTTGGGAGATTCCAGCATTTTGAACGGGCTTTTGTGTGTCTGTATGGGCAGTGATTCATGAGCAGAAAAGTCCCCTATCATCACTACGGGTTCAAGGGAGTAGACCCTACTGAGTGGGTTGAATTGGCTTGCAGACTACTGCTTTGTAATGTCCACATGTTGTTTTGCTTGTATCTTTTCGGCTATTTTGTGCTAAAGCAAGGAAACGGAAAGTTTATTAATGTGCTTTTAATGAACAAGAATGCTGCACATAAAAACTACTTACAATGGTAGGGAAACGATACAAGAAATTACAAATCTGCACACAACACACATGCACAAACTATCTAGACTTCCTAGCAAATGAGAATTGACAATGGTTTGTGTGCTATAGCGATACTCTAAAACAGGGATCTCCAAACTACGGCCCTCCAGCTGTTGCAGAACTACACGTCCCATGAGGCATTGTAAAACGCTGACATTCACAGACATGACTGGGCATAATGGGAATTGTAGTTCCTGAACAACTGGAGGGCCATAATTTGGAGACCCCTGCTCTAAAAAGTCAATAAGCTTGGGTTATAGTGGATTCATGATTTCTGTATTCCACTAGGACTCCAGGCTACTCAAGCGATTGCAGAAACGGGGTTTAGTCATGACTCATAGTGTAGATTTAATGTCATCCCCAGGTGAAGTTCTTTGTGGTATAATCTTCTTTGGTCTCATGGTGTCCACTTTAGTATACCCAGTTCTTCTGTCTTTTAGCCAAATCAGCTACCACTAATATGCACCTACTGCTCTTTCACTAGGATGCAGGGGAAGCTATTTGTTTAATCATACAAGCACTTTTAATCTTATGGTCGAAAATGCTCCTTGGCATATGTCAGCTGCATAGACAGGTTTTCCGTCGAAACCCCACAAATCCTCCTTGTATTATTAAAGGAAAAATTGCATTCTCTACCAGCCTTACCCTTTTAAATGCTATTTTCAATAAAAAGTACCCTATTAAATACTTCAGGCCCTTAATGCTTATTTACCCTTATGATAAGACAACCCGCATTATTTAAAGTGTTACTAAACCCAGTGGTATGAAAATAGTTCATCTGCGCCCCCCCCCCCCCACACAGTACCCACAGCTTATAAATATTTCTTTAAAATACTGCCACTATATACCTTTTTGGCTGATCTGTATACCACGGTTACATGATGAACTGCACAGTTTCTCCAGTGCTGAGAGTTTAGGAAGGTGGAGATTTCCACTATAGCCTGTATTCACGCCCACATGTGTGATGTCAATATCATGTGACCTGGCTAGCTTTGAGAACAAGTGAATGTTCTCTCCAGCATAAAAGACACAACTGAGCATGTGCAGGTCGGTTACCCTGCCTGTGTTAAGCTGGCCTTCCCCAGATAAGACAGTGCAGGGAGGGGAAGATCTATGAATACAGGATAAAACAGCCTTTTTACGCAATGCAGAGGATGTAACCCCCTTAAGTTCTACAGTGAGTATAACAAGCATGTACATATACATGCATATACAGACTGATTTTACTGTTGTGGGTTTAGTAACGCTTTAAAGCAGTACTAAACTTTCTCCCTTCAAGGTAAAGGCATAGTGTGCTAGTATGCATGTAACGAAGCCCTCCAGCGGCACACTGTCACCACTGCAGAGGCATCTATCTTCAACCAGTATTCCTTCTGCAGCCTCTTAGAAGGCCCAAGCTGCGATGACGTCACGGTCGCGACACAGAGCTCTGAAGGAACGACATGGGTATGCCGTTCTTTCAAAGTGACGTCGCCAGCTGCCAAACAAGCGAATATCTCCTGAACGGTGCTCATTTAGGAGGTATTCATTCAACCTACAGGTAAGTTTTATTATAGGCTTACCTGTAGGTAAAAATCACAATGCAACGTTTACTACCACTTTAACCCTTGCGTATTCATAAACAGGTTTCCCTTTGAAATGCCCATGGCCTTTCACATGCCTGTTTACCATTTTAATTCACATCATGCATTATATAACCCTTGCATAGTTGTATACAATTTGGTGTTTAGCTTCCCATTACAAACACTATTCTATTTATCTTGTTAAAATAAGACATTTGCCTTTTTAATAGAATTAGAAGATGAAGTATGCCAATTCTATCACTTCTGAGGATGTAAATGCACCCATTACCAAACTTGTATATAGAACGATCTCTGAAGGTCAAGCTTATTGTTGACCTTTATGTAGCCTGGTGCAGTGTTTGACCAGCAGGAGCTAAAAATGTGCACATCTTATCGTCTATATTTGGCCCAATATACAACAAAAGTCTTTATTTCACATTTTATTAGAGGACAGCATGTGCAAACATTGTTCCAGTGACATTTGTCTGAAAAATGTTCACACAAGAAAGTTGATGTTTACTCCTGAAAAATAGATTTTATATGAATGTCTGAAAAATCACTGAACTAATTATCTATCTATCTATCTATCTATCTATCTATCTATCTATCTATCTATCTATCTATCTATCTATCTATCTATCGCAACACACATGTTAAGTATGTGGCATTGGGGGATATGGTGATGATAGCCTGCCTGCTGAGGAAGGGGTTAGATGACACTGGAGGTCAGCATGCAGCCAAAGGTTGTAGTGCAGTTTGCAGAGTCACACACTGTGTAAGACATCCGCGATGCTGCATTACCATGATAGGTGCATCCTAAACCACTGGGTAGAATTAAACGTTGAGTTTGGAGTTGGGCTTTAAGCTGAGTGCAGGGGTTCATGGGCAAACAGTGTAAAACTCCAGGTGCATTGAATGAGGTATCTCACATTTGCAATGTCCTGGAGAAAACTAGCAGTTCACCAATTTTTTGTTGCCTTAAGTTGCTGTACAAGCTGCATCTTGGTTTGACTTTTGATATTTATTCCTGTTCCAGAAAACTAGATCGGCTTGAAAAGAAGAAGAAGAAGAAGGACAAGAAAAAGAAGCTAAAAAAGAAGAAAAACAAAAGTAAGCAGAAGAAGCACAAGAGCAGCAGTCACAGTAGCAGCTCCTCCAGCGGGTCCTCTAGCAGTAGTGACAGCTCCTCTGAGAGTGAGGATGAGCAGAGACATCGGAAAGAGTCCAAAAAAAGAAAGCATGCCAAGGAATCTGATGACAGCAGTAGTGACTGTGAAAAAAAAACTGTGCCACGGAAGAGCAGAAGAGAAGATGAACCTTCATCAAGCCAGAAAAAAGATTATAGTGGTCGGGAGGAAAATCGCAACTTCAGAACTGAGAACCAAAGGTCCCAGAAAGAAAAACATGAACATCACAGGACAGAGGAAGATAGCCGGTCACATCAAAGAGATGACAGACCTGGGAAAAGCCATAGATCTGAGAAATGTAGATCTAAGCGAAGCCCAAGTAATGATCGATCCAGAAGCAACAGGTATGCTAGCAGAAGTCCAAACAGATCTGACCATCGAGACAGGAAGAAGTATGACTCTGAGAAGAGGCGCAGAGATTTGAGGAGCAGAAGCCAAGACTGAAGGAGAAGTAGGAGCTCCTGAAAGAGATCAGACTTTTGCCTACTGCAATTAAATTCTACTGTTATGTTTTATTTTTTTAACTGACAATGTAAGAGGGAAAGAATTTAATTCAATTAGTATGCAACACAGACATTATCTTGTATAAACATTTAGTCAGTCAACAAGATTGGCTTTTTTGCCTTTAAAGTAGATAGTGTTGGTCAGTACTAATTTTGTTTTGTGCAAGTTTTTTTTTTTCTTTTTTTTTTACATTGTTTGTTTTTCTTGTTGACCTGAATTTGCTTTTGAAAGGGCAACTAAATTTTCCAAAAAAAAAAAAGATCCTTGACTAGGGGAACTGTATGCTGCTAGTGTGCTTTAAAACTTTTGAAACTTCCATTTCTTGGCGTCAACAGTGGCTTCACATTCTCCTTCATTAAAAGGGGCGTGTGTATGCTGTGGGAGGAGAATAAGAATCTTTGTCGGGCCACCTTTATAGTGAATTATAACCTGACTGAATACCGCCTCTGTCCCTCATTTCTCCTCTCTGATTATATGCTTCCACCTTCAGACTAATGCAGCAATGCTGAAAGATCTTCTCTGGCCCACTATTGACTGAACAGCTGAATGAAATTTTTTTTTGTAATAAAAAGCAATATTTTGGTAGCATACAGGTTTCCTACTGGATGGGAATTTTTTTTAATAAGTAAAAAAACTAACAAAAAACAGTGAGCATACTTTGTAAAAAGGCCTCAGGTCCATAGAACAAGCGTCTCCCAAGCTTGGATTGCCTTAAGCACTGTGGGATCCTCAAAACCCAGACAACTTTTTATAGAAATATCATATCTCTCATAGATTTCATTGTTGAGCTCTGCTGCCTCTCCCACCCCTGTATCTTACTATTGACCAGAAAGTCTGCCCTTTGCATTTTGTTACCAATAAGTTAGCACGGGCAGACCCAAAACTCCTAGGGTGTCACGAATTCCGTTAGGTTCGAACCCTCTGCGAACAAGATACCTGGACTCCGGAAAAATGTTTCATACGAGTGACAAAAAACAATCAAAAAAATGAATAATTTTTTTTAAGGGTAGGTCATCCTTTGGACATACGATGGTTTTATAACGAAAAATAATGTTTTTTTTTAAAGTAAGTCGACAAGTCAGTTATCACCCGGTCTCTTCTAGAAAGTCGTAACGACGTAATCAGACTTCCACCTTCGTATATT
>BLSH010491543.1:91284-153540 GCA_018402905.1 Glandirana rugosa | reverse complement strand
GTCGTCTATGACAACCACTCAATTAAATCTCGATTACCACTGTCTCGTGAAAGTTGTATGTAACTTAAATGTACCACCTTCTTGTCTTCGTTTAAGAAATTAGTGTTAGTAATCACCAACGACCCTGACAAACCGTGTTAAATGTCTGAAAAACATTACAAACAGTGCATGGAAACACCTCTCGGACTGAAGGCATCCTCCTCTGGAGAGTATGTTGAGACCGAATGACTGGTGACCTCACCTCTGTCGTCAGTTACTCGTGTCACCCCATCCTCACGGACCACCTTCGGCATCTCCGACTGTCCAATGATCTACGTCCACTCACGTCTAACTGTCTGATATACCTGATTCCTGTATTGACCCGGCTTGTCTCATCTGCTCCAGTCTGCTGTATCCAGTATCCAGGGTTGCCTCCCTGTACCAAGTGCCCAGCTGTCATCACCTGCAGCTAATCTGGTGAAGATCTGCACTCACCTGCATCTAGTAACCTGTCAGCCTCTACGGCTTCCACCAGGCACTCCTACCCCACTGTGCTCATTGACTGCTGTCTCCACTCCAGTGGTCAGTAAGCCAGAGTTGTATGAGAGGTCTCCTCCTACGGAAGTCAGGCTCTCCACAAAGGTACGTGACAAACATTACAAAAAGTCTGTAAATTGTGCCAAACAGTCCCAGCAACCACTAATGATTGTGATTAAAGAATTTGCTTCTGTTCTTCCACCATGTAAATTCAATGTATGTTGAAAGTGCTCTGTCACCATTAGCTCTAAATTAACTCACCAACAGTATCTGCTGGTCAAACCAGATCAAAATAAGATTGGTGTGGGTTGCTAGAGAGTTTTTTTTTTCTTGGGAGGGTGCATGTGATCAGCACAGAGCCAATCAGCACTGTCCGGACAAAGGGTCACGAGCAGGGGAAAATATCCCTGTTCAGTGCGGAGTGCATCTCCATGTAAGATGCACTCCCATTGAACACAACGGGCTGGGAATTCGCACCGCATCAGAGTACTCGTCACAGCCCATCTGAGTACCTGTCACCAGCATCAGAGTACCTGTCACCAGCATCAGAGTACCTGTCACCAGCCCCAGAGTACCTGTCACCAGCCCATCAGTGTACCAAGTACCTGTCTCCAGCCCATCAGAGTACCAAAGTACCCATCACCAGCTTACCAGAGTACCTGAGTATCTATCACAAGCCCACAAGCCCATCAGAGTACCCGAGTACCTGTCATCAGCCCATCAAGTACCCGAGTACCTCAAACAATTGTGTACAATGTGCCGCTAAAGTGCTAGTGCAATCATATATAATATATAAAAAAACATCAAATGCATATAAAGTGCACACAAAAAACAAAAAATGGGAGTCTTATAAAAAAAAAAACTTATATAGATCAATGTACATAGCATTAACCACTTCAGTCCCGGAAGGATTTACCCCGTTCCTGATCAGAGCACTTTTTGCAATACGGCACTGCGTGGTTTTAACTGACAATTGCACGGTCATGCGACGCTGTACTCAAACAAAATTGACATCCTCTTTTTCCCACAAATAGAGCAAAAATGGCAATCTTATAAAAAAACTTGTATGAACCAATGTACATAGCATTAGCTTAAAGCGCTAGTGCAAGCAGTTACTGATAATTATGCATCTGCTAAATGTGCCACTGATTATTATTATCCAGCCAAATAGCCAAAAATGACTCAAAAAGCAAAAGTCTGTAAATTGTGCCAAACAGTCCCAGCAACCACTAATGATTGTGATTGAAGAATGTGCTTCTGTTCTTCCACCAAGTAAATTCAATGTATGTTGAAAGTGCTCTGTCACCATTAGCTCTAAATTAACTCACCAACAGTATCTGCTGGTCAAACCAGATCAAAATTAGATTGGTGTGGGTTGCTAGAGAGTTTTTTTTTTCTTGGGAGGGTGCATGTGATCAGCACACAGCCAATCAGCACTGTCCGGACAAAGGGTCGGGGGGGTCAGGGGGGTGTCCTCATAGGACAATCATGGGAGAATGGAAACTCCTACAAGGTTTAACCAGTGCTCTGCTGGACACTGATAGAAGTCTGAAGACTGCTGTGACTGCTGATCAAAAAGGTATTTAGCAGTTTATATTTGCTAAAACAATTGCTCTCATGTTCCGTGTACTGTGGGAGACCAGATATAGTGAATGCAGGGTCCTAGGTTTAGTAACACTTAAAACATAATAGGGACTCCAGTGTATTAACTTTTTATGGGATAGATGAGGTTGAAAAATATTGAAAAATATTGGAGAGCGAATGATATACTTAAGGGGGTATCCAAAAAAAGAGGCCCAATAGATTTATGAAAAGCAATCTTTACATCCTGAGAGGTTGAACATCAATATTGACTTGAACAGTTTTTTAGCCAATTTTTAAATGATCTTTGATATATTCTTTGATATACATTCTTTGCAATATATGAGATAATTATAGATCTAATGAATTTTCACATTGTTGATAATGTATGTAGTACATGAGTAGTCTAGAGTTCCCCTTTACCGAGGTCAGAATTTCCTTATATATATTTTTGTAATTGACCATAAAAGTGAAAATTTCAGGCAAGATATATACATGGATGGAGACCATTTACTCGTCACATGGAGTTTTGGGAGATTTTTTATTCAGATTTTGTCTTCTAATTTGGCATCCATCAACATTTTTTATCATGGCGGGAAGAGAGGACATATAAAATATGGTGTTATGGAGGCAGTGCGCCCTTCCGACCTTTGAAGATGTCGGATGATGAAAGATGTAGGGCAGGGCTAGGACACTGTTGTCACCACGCAAGCCAACATCGCTCTCATGGCTCAAAGCTCCGGCTGGAGGTGATAGAGCAATAAGATTCAGCCGTATACGTGTGTTGGAGAGACACTGCCAAATGTGAGTGTGAGATTTACAGATTTTAAATAAAGTCTTTTTATACAATTTTACACTATGGAACCCTTCTTTTTTCTATCCCTCTCTGGTATCGATGGTTGGAGTGTTTTCGTATGTCAAGGTACTATCGGACGGAATCGGCAGCCAGGAAGTGGGTGTACAAAAGACTATTAGCTGGTTTGACCAACAGATACTGTTGGTGAGTTCATTTAGAGCTAATGGCGATGGAGCACTTTGGAAACATACATTGAATTCACAAGTGGTGGAAGAACAAAAGCACTTTCTTTAATCACAATCATTAGTGCTTGCTGGGACTGTTTGCCACAATATACGGACTTTTGTTTTTTGAGTCATTTTTGGCTATTTGGCTGAATAATAATAATTGGTGTCATATTTGGCAGATGCATAATTGCCAAAAATTGCTTGCACTAGCACTTTAAGCTAACCACTTGCCGATGTCCGCCGGCTACTCACGATCGCTCCTAATAGAGCCAGAACGGGGATATGATCATGTAAACAAACGGATCCCTGTTCTGGCAGGGAGGTGGAGAGAGATCTGCTGTTCCCAGTGATTGGGAGCAGCTTTTCTCTCTTTTTTTTCTCTCTTTTCCCAGTCACTACACTCTCACCACAGTTAGAAACACCTCCATAGGGAATACTTAACCCCTTGATCTCCCCTAGCGTTAACCCTTTCACTGCCAATGACATTTATACTGTAATCAGTGGCTATGTTTTAGCTATGATCACTGTAGAAGTGTCAGTGGTCCCAAAAAAGCGTCAAAAGTGTCCGAACTGTCCGCCGCAATATCGCAGTCCGGCTAAAAATTGCAGATCATCGCCATTACTAGTAAAAAAAAAATAAATTACAAAAATGCCATAAATCTATTCCCATAGTTTGTAAACGCGATAACTTTTGCGCAACCCAATCAATATACGTCTATTGCGATTTTTTTTTTTTTACCAAAAATATGTAGAAGAATATATATTGGCCTAAACTGAGGAATACATTTTTTTTTTTTACATATATTTTTGTTTTGGATATTTATTATAGCAAAAAGTAAAAACCACATAGGTGATCACATACCACCAAAAGAAAGCTCTATTTGTGGGAAAAAGAGGACGTCAATTTTGTTTGGGTACAGCGGCGCATGACCGCGCAATTGTCAGTTGAAACAACGCAGTGCCGTATCGCAAAAAGTGCTTTGGTCAGGAAGGGGGTAAATCCTTCCGGGGCTGAAGTGGTTAATGCTATGCACTTTGATCTATAAGTTTTTTTTTATGAAATTCCCATTTTTTGTTTTTTGTGCGTAGTTTATATAAATTTGATGTTTTTTTATATATTATATATGATTTCACTAGTACTTTAGCGGCACATTGAACACAATTGTTTGAGGTAATGATTACAAGTATAAAATAGGTAGGTTTTTTGCACATATTGGGATATAGGATAGAGCGCTGTCCATTCATTATTGATTTAGATATTTTGATGTGCTATCAAAACTGTCCTAGTTTTTTGAGTTTATCATTTTTTTTTTTCTTCAGTTTTTCCGTGATCCAGTTTCTTTCTTGAATTTGTCTTACAGGCTGAAATAGTTATCCATTTTCTAAATCATGTAGCAAAGTTTGCCATATTAACATTGCTTGTTTTCCTTGGTAATGTAAGAGATCTTGATTTTCACCTTCACTCACAGCAAGCATCCATCGATGATTTGTTGTGTTATATAATTAAGTAATATTTATTTATGCACTTAAATTGCCCCAAAAGGTAATATGACTTCCTCTGCTGTGCACAACTGCAAAAGTTATCGAAGGGCTTTAGGCATTTTGTCATAATCTGTGCTGCATGTTATTAGTCAGGAGAGAGGAATTGCACTGTTCGTAAAACACGCACAAGGTTAGAAGGCATATACTCTATTTGCAACCTTCAAAGAAACAATCAAATATGTTATCCCAGTTGTTTGAAAAAGCTGTGGATATTTCATTCTGATCAATTTCTTTTCCATTTCTGCTGTGTCATGGTTAAATGAACCATGTTTGATCACAGCTTATATTTGCATTTGTGACAAAAACACAAGGATCAGTCAATCACAGATGCAAAGGATCGCTGTCTTTTTTGTGGTCTTTATTAAAGTGACAAGGAGCAGAATGCTATTAATACAATATGTCTGAAGCAAGTGAAATTGAATTACTTTGTATAAAGATAGGAATCTCAATAGGAGTCAACAGAGCCTTTTACAAACACAAATACAATATTGGGAGATTCCCATTAAATCCCCCTTATAGCCCAAATACACTTTCAGTTAAAGTGGTAGCAAAGTCTGCTTTTTCAGTTGTACCTATAGGTAAGCCTATAATAAAGCTTACCTGTAGGTACAGCGAATTTTAAATGTGCAATGTTAAGGAGTCACATTTGCAGCAGCCGGTGACGTCACCGGTGCATGGGCACTGTGCTCTGAATGGGCGGCACACTTGAGTGCGCCATCCATTCAGAGTGCTGTGCCAAATTCATGACTAATGCGCCGAGTGATGTCATTAGGGCCTGGCCAGGCCGGAGCGCATGAACCCAGAAGGAAGACCGGGTAAAGATGGAAGCACTGTCAGTGGGGACAGTGCGCCGCTGGAGGGATCCACTTTACAGGAAAGTCTGTCATAATGTGCTTGTGTGCGGTGCATACTAGCACATTATGACATTAACCTGCAGGGGGACCATTTTTTTAACAAAAGAGTTTACTACTGCTTTAAAATTAGCTAAATACATTCCAGGTGCATCAAAACAAAACAAGAGAAACATCTTACAGTTTTGTTTTTATTATAAAGCAGCCACATCCAGCATGCTGCAGAGAAGGACCCTTGCTCTCTATGTGAAAGCAGTGGTCTTTCTGCAGAGATCTGACGCAACCTCTGCTAAGTCAGAGGCAATGGGGTTGATTTACTAAAGGCAAATCCACTTTGCTCCACAAGTGCACTGCTAGTGCTCCACAAGTGCACTTGGAAGTGCAGTCGCTGTAGATCTGAGGGGAAGATCTGAAATGAGGGGAAACTCTGCTGATTTTATCATCCAATCATGTACAAGCAAAAATGCTGTTTTTTAGTTTCCTTGCATGTGCGCCTCAGATCTACAGCGATCCGAGGCGCACATGCAAGGAGCAGCCCAGCACTCCTGTGAGTATGGGGGGGGGGGCAGAGCAGACAGTGTTGACTGACAATCACCAGCTCTCTGCTCTGAGAACTGAGCGATCAGTGGTGTTTGATTGCTCGGTTCTCAGTCTTAGAGCCTATGGGGGACAGATGCAGCATCAGACCTATGCTGCATATACCTACGGTAGGTAAGTATGATTTTGAAAAAAAAACAACAACAAAAAAAAAAAACTTCTTTTTTAAGCTGATGCTTAGTAATTCCAACTAGGCCATGATAGAAATATACTTTCTGTGGATTGGAGTAGCCTTTGAAGAGTTTATATGAGTACCTGTGAGGCTCACTTGCTTTCTATTAATACGATTTTTCACCTGCAATGCCCAGGATCTTTCACCTTACCTGACAATTGATACAGTGCCTTGAAAAATATTCATACCCCTTGAAATTTTCCACATTTTGTCATGTTACAACCAAAAACATAATTGTATTTTATTGGGATTTTATGTGATAGACCAACATAAAGTGGCACATAAGAAGTGAAAAAGAAGTGGAAGTGGAAGGAAAATGATAAACGTTTTTCCAAATTTTTTACAAATAAATATCTGAAAAATATGGTGTGCAAACCTACCAAGACATGGCTGTCCACCTAAACTGACAGGTCGGGCAAAGAGAGCATTAGTCAGAGAAGCCAAGAGGCCCATGGTTACTCTGGAGGAGCTGCAGAGATCCACAGCTCAGGTGGGAGAATTTGTCCATAGGACAACTATTATTCGTGCACTCCACAAATCTGACCTTTATGGAAGAGTGGCAAGAAGAAAGCCGTTGTTTAAAGAAAGCCATAAGAAGTCCAATTTTCATTTTGCGAGAAGCCATGTGGGGGACGCAGCATACATGTGGAAGATGGTGCTCTGGTCAAATGAGACCAAAATTTAACTTTTTGGCCTAAAAGCAAAACGCTATGTGTGGCGGAAAACTAACACTACACATCACCCTGAACACACTATCCCCACCGTGAAACATGGTGGTGGCAGCATCATATTGTGGGGATGCTTTTCTTCAGCAGGGACAGGGAAGCTGGTTAGAGTTGATGGGAGGATGGATGGAACCAAAAAACTATTAGAGTCTGCAAAAGACTTGAGACTGGGGTGGAGGCTCACCTTCCACAGGACAACGACCCTAGATATTTATTTGTAAAAAAAAAATTGAAAAACATTTATCATTTTCCTTTCACTTCACAATTATGTGGCACTTTGTGTTGGTCTATCACATAAAATCCCAATAAAATATGTTTACATTTTTGGTTGTAACATGACAAAATGTGGACAATTTCAATGCTGTTTCAAGGCACTATAGTTTTTTTTAAGTACTTTCAAATTAAGTCTTTTAAAACTGGGGGTTTAATAGCAGTTTAGCAGATATTTCGAGAGTAACTCTACTTTCATTAACAAAAATAGCAAATAAAAAAATATATATCATATACAGTTGCTAAACAAGCTATATTGTAATTGAATGTTATTAAAAATCCCCTTTCCCTTTTAGTCAGCAGTGCTGTAATCTTCTATAAAATTCAATGCAATATGGCAACCGGAGGCATCCCGTATACCATTGGTATACAGAAAACCTGGAGAAATGTAATTTCCTGCTTGTGTGATTGGCTCACTGATTTTCCAAAAAGTCTGAACAAAGATTCAAGTCGGATTTTAGGCATCCTCTGCAACAATTGCAACTTTTGTCCTCCCACTGTTTTGGCAACTTTCCCCTCCTGTGGCTTACACCACAAGGAAGGCCTTTGTTCAGACTCTCAAGGGACATAACATATGCATAGTAACCTTTACTTTTAGTAAGTGTAAACATAAGGGTTCTAGCAACTGAATGTTGTCTATTTGTTTATCTATGTGAATTGTATATTGCTGTGATCCAAAATGTATACCAATAATGATGGTTTTTAATCGCTCTGCTCAGCAGGACTTCTGAGCTCATGATGAAGCCTTCAGTAAGACGTGTTGAGATTTGACTTTGTAAGTCTCTAATTAATAAATAAATAGTGATGTTGAACTGGACTATGTATGATGCATACAGACACATTCTGTATTCATTATTTTAAAAAACCTTAGGGGAGAGTCACTAGAGATTCTTCTTGTGCTTTATCTGGCATACTATTTTGGTTGCAAGAATACAACTATATGTAAATTATTTTATTGCACAATTTTAATGATATAATTCAATAAATATATATATATATATTTTATATAAGCTGAATTTTTTGTGTTGCTAGTTGGTAGGTGGTACCTTAAAATTCCCTTATACTCTTGTTGTTACTCTTTGGCTTTGTACAGGGATGTGGTGCTGCCATTCACTCATCGGTTTACCCAATTTATTTTTCAGTATCTAACTGGTCACTTTTTAATCAATACATCACACCATTATTATGCTGAAACAAAATCGCTTCTTCTAACCCATTCATGTAGCAACTGAATCTGTAATTATGTTCCAAAGACATATGAGGTCTATTTCCGTACCTCTGATGCAGGCTTCCACTTGGCTTGGTTCAGCCCTGCTCACAGGGAATCAGGTAAAAAGGGCAACTTCAGCACTTAGAGCTATGATTCTTCAATAAACATTATTGAGATACATATCAATGCACAGCCAACAAAAGCTCCTTCCCTGATGTGTTTTATACCAGAGTGCTTATTTGTAAAGGCTATCACAGTAAAGTTTATTGCTAGTTTGTATCTCAGAGTAGACCTGTTGTCCTTTTTACTTGACAACACAGTAGCTGTACAATTCTGCATGTTCAAATGTTTTCAGTTATCAAAATTCCTAAAAAGCAGAGTTGCTTGCATTGCCCGTGGCAATTAATCAAGTCTTTCTTTTTATGGTCAAGGTAACCTTGGAAAAATGACAGCTAAAAAAACTTAGTGGTTACTATGAGGCAATAAAAACAACTCTTTTCTTTTGAAAACATTGAGTAAGTAATTCTTACTAAGTCAATTTAGCTAATAAAATGATATAGTAGTGAAGGTATGGGTTAGATGGATGAGGTGGATAAAAGACTGTATTGCTATCGATAATAATTACATAATAAAGCATAACATTTTTACACGGCAGTCATATAAATGAAAGCTCCACCCCCAAATAAAAAACAAAGCAAAATAATAGTGAACCGATAAACTGCCAATAAAAACAAGTAATAGTAAGATGGGAGAAGGAAATTGATCTATGCCTTTGCAGATTAATGATGCATGCCAAATTAGAAGTAACAATGGTTTTAGAACATCAATCTTATCAAATGTTTTGTGGAATGGCTGCAATTAAAGAGAGCAATTCCAGTCAACAACTAACGTGAGCTACCAATGTTTTCCAGTAAACATTGCAGCTATGCTTATGTTAGTGCACAGGGCTGCTGTTAGAAATCCTGACAGGGCTCCTCTGAAAATATCAAACCATTTTTTTTTCACGAAAAATACACTAAAATCATTATTATCAGATACACACATAGCATAACTAACAAAATTCCTGATAAATCTAAAAGATACAATTGTATTGATGTAATAAATACAGTTCTGTGTGTGAACATTCAGTAAAGGAAGGGGCCAATAAATTACATATTTTTCCAGGCCCTTTGCCCCCTGCAGCAGCTGAAAGCAGGCTGGAGGGAGAGGGGGAGAAACTGTCTTTCAGCTGCTGCAGGGAGAGACACACAGGGCATCGTTCCTGTAATTGCACCCCCGCAGCACATATCATTCTCCCTGTCCTGCCCATATGTGATTCCCCCTGCTGCCTGGGCCCTGTTATCAATCGTCCTGTTAGTGGACACCACTCAATTTACCCTTGTCTAGTTTAACCATAATCCTCTGAATCCCTAACAGCCCTTTCACACTGGGGCAGCGGGTCCGTTAGTGGTAAAGTGCTGCTAGTTTTAGCTGCACTTTACCGCTGTTTAAACGGCACTTTTTGGCCACTAGAAGGGGTTAAGAATGGGTTAAAAGCGCTCGTGTTGTGGCACATCCGAAGCACTTTTTAGGCACTTCAGAAGCTGCCCATTCATTCTAATGAGCAGGGGCAGTTTAGGAGCGCTGTATACAGCGTTCCCAAACTGCCCCAAAGATGCTGCTTGCAGGACTTTTTTTCTTGTCCCACAAGTGCACCACCCCAGTGTGAATTTGCTCAGGCAACTTTCAGGCACTTTACAGTCGCTATTTTTAGCGCTAAAATGCCTGAACACAGCCTCAGTGTGAAAGGGGTCTAAACATTCAATGCTGTAAATCTGAAAGGTCATCAGTAGGGCAATAGGACTGTAGGTTCTAAATCTTGTGCTGTGTAATTCCTCTTTTTCCGTATCATGCATCATCAACCACATTCAGCCTTACAAGGCAGGTTTTAACTGATAGGTAGCTCTGACAAATTTTATCACTGGCTTTTTTTTATACTGTAGTTGCTGTATAAGCTATGCTATAAGATGTCTGCACTTTACAAGCAAGAATATTTTAGCATCGCCATTGCTGTAAAAAAGGACTGAACTTGTGTTATGTTACTGTACCTTTGTGATAGTCTGATTTTATTTAGGGACTAGAAAAGTTCAAGTAGGTACATACAAACAATGTAGATACCTACAAATTTCACCAGAAATTAAATGAAATCAATTTGTGTATTTTAAACTGGCATAGATATTATATTTTTCAGTTTTTATATGAAGAATCATTTATATCATTTTTGGTAACACTTTAGGGCCTGTAATTGAGAGTAATTCAATGAATTATATAACCTTTATAAAGGTTTAAGCACTATTGCCACAAAGCAATTCTAGGATAACCCTTTCTGCAAAACAGTCGATGGTTTCAAATGACTTACATTTGACCCTTCATTCATTTGTGACACCTTGCCTTTTAATCGTTTCACTGCCAAGTTGATATGGGATTGTGCATGAATTTGACAAGCAGACTGCAGCCTGTCAGATAAAAGTAGTCTGGCTCCTCCGGATTGCTTTCACAACTCTTAAAAATGGGTGCACCTCCCCCATGTATCCTGGGCTCTGCTTGCCCATCTGCAGGCCTGGGACTGGCATTACGGGTGTCGATGGGTAGGAGGAAGGAAGCTGAGCGGACATATGTCTGCTCTCCTCCCCTTCTTGTTAGTGACAAGTGCCCCTGTCAGCTTCCCTGAAAGAATGTAATGCAACTTGCATCCAGACACAGAAACCAGTCCTTGGGATTGTTTTTTTGTTTTATTGAGGGATATATACTTTGGATAGGATGAGGGATTATGGGATGCCCAAACTGAGCTCAGCAACAGCTTGTAGGACAAATTCTCTATGCACAATTTGCAGCAAAAATAGATCCAAAACTGTACTCCCTCCAGAATAAAGTCAGTCCTTAATGGATCAGTAGCAAATATCTTCTGGCAGAAGCTGTATGTCCCTTTGGTAGAAGTAGCAAAGTCCCAACTGTTTGAGGGAGCACTATGTCTACTTGGTGGAAAATAGCAAAGTGCTAACTGTATGTAGGAGCTCCGTGTCCCCCAGTAGAAAATAGCAAGGTTTCAACTGTATGTAGGAACTATGTGTCCCCTCAATGAAAAATACTAGCCCACCTGGCTGTATTGAGAAATGTTCCAGAGAAAGGGATTCAAGTTAGCTGTGACACTGTCACATGAAAGCATGCTGAATATTGCATCTGGCAGCCTTCTCCCTTTATTGGCCCTGGGGTTGATCAGGTAAAGGTACTCATGCTGTTCCTTGAATCCTGCTCCTTGCATAGACTGCTGTTCAGGCCTCCTGCTGGACAGATCTTAGTGGAGTTCCCTCTGCAGCTTCTGTTCCTCTCTCCTCAGCTCCAGCCTGGAGGCAGAGCCCCCCCCCCCCCAGGGTCCCCTCACAGGCCTCATGACTCCAGCCACAACACTCCATCTTCTACCCAACAACCACTGCTAGCCAGGCTCATCTATATTTATGAGCCTACCCAACCACCCTGTCAGGCCTCCTGCCCAGGGATTGGTCAGATTCTTGTAAATATGCAGATCACTGCCCCTTCACCTCCACCCACTAGCTTCCAGAACTTTCTGGTAGTTTCTGGATTCCTCCAGCCTGACCACACATCTGAACCCACAGCAATTACCTAGACTCACTTAACTGCTTCTGGACCGCCCCAACATACATGCAAGCAGCCAGAAAAAATAAATGTACTAATCTTGTATTCTCTTCATTCTCTACAAACTAACTGCCTGCACGTTAACTAGAGTGTGATTATTCCAATTGCACACCATAATATTAATGAATATGTACATACCATTGCATGCATTGCAAAAGTTCATAGTATGGAAGCAATCAAACTGATGAGGGGCATTGGCTAATTGGTGAATATGCCTTCACATATTTTCAAAATATAATGCTGTGTACAATGTAAGGTGCGCTGATGACATCCGTAGGATCCAAACCTGGAGCTGTAAGCTTTGAACGTATCGGAATAAACCACTACGCTATAGAGTTGACTGCAACCAGCCAGAAAAAATACATTTACTAATCTTGTATTCTCTTCATTCTCTACAAACTAACTGCCGGCACGTTAACTAGTGTGTGATTATTCCAATTCCACACTATAATATTATTGAATGTGTACATACCATTGCATAAGTTCATAGTATGAAAGCAATCACACCGATGGGCATTGGCAAATATGCCTTCACATATTTTCAGAATATAATGCCAAGTACAATGCAAGGTGTAGTGATGACACCGGTAGGATCCGAACCTGTAGCTGTAAAGCTTTGAAGGTATTGGAAGGATCCCCTACACTATAGAGTTGATCACAACCAGCCATAGAAAATACATTTACTAATCTTGGATTCTGTTAATTCTCTACAAACTAACTGCCGGCACATTAACTAGTGTGTGATTATTCCAATTCCACATCATAATATTATTGAATATGTACATACAATTGCATGCATTTAAAGAATTCATAGTATGGAAGCAATCAAACTGATGCGCATTGGCTAATTGGCGATTATGCATTCGCATATTTTCAGCATCTAATGCTGAGTACAATGTAAGCTTTCAGAAGGTCATACCATCCATACCATTGAACTACTCTGTGAGTTAGATAGCCTTGTTTAAATGTATCATGTAGGCTTGCTGATACAATACAAATCATTGTACCATCCAAACGGTCAGAATTGTTTGACATTCATGTCAGCTGGGATTACTACTGATCTGTGATTAGCTGAAGCTATTCACATGGTACAGGTTGTTGAGATAAGTCCAAATACCATGTGTTAGCTGGGGCTCAATCCCAGCTCACCAATCTAGGTAACCAAGCTGATATTAAAGTTGTGCCTCAGCCCACCCACCACAGAAAATGTACAAGTCAGCAGCTACACATCCTGCAACTGCTGACTTTAATTATTAGGACACTGTCCTGGAAGCTAGTGATGTTGGCACCCCAGCCCATGTTTCCATTGGCTCTCAGGTGCTGTCGCCTCCATTGCCAATTCCCTACTGTGCATGCACAAAGGGCACTGTGCTTTTTGAATGGCCTGGCAGCAGGGGAGGAGGAGGGGTGACAAATTTCTGCCATACCTCGTGGAAGTGGGGACAGGTAAATGTCCAACGGGTACCCACCCCCCCGAAAAGGTGCCAAACGTGGCATCAGAAGGGGGGGAGAGATAAGCAGAGCTTCCACTTTTGGGTGGATAGCTAAGGCCCATTTCACACTTGTGCAACTTGTTCTGCGACTTGGGACTGCAAAGTCGCCTGTCAAGTTGGATCCCGCAATTTCCAATGAGTAGCATTCTTAGCTGTCTGACTTCAAGTGGTATCAATTTCAAACTAGTCCCTGAACTACTTTGGTTCGAGTTTTATATTACTTCAGGTCCCTAGACCTCAAGATAACACAGGCATTGCTTCAAGTCACATCAAAGTTGCATGAATTTCAAGTCACACAAGTGCGAATGGGGCCTGAGTCAAAAGGTGTTATCCTGAAAGTAATGCAGTTTGCCCACGACATTGTCCCAACTTCAGGGAATGCCTGTGTAATATTGAGAGCTAGGAACCTCAAGTCACACCAAAGTAGTACAGGGACTACTTTGAAGTTAGTGCCACTTGAAGTAACACAGATATGAAGAGTTTTAGGAAAAGTCGGCCAAGTGTAAAAGGAGTGTATAGAAGTAACTATCTCGGATATATATATAAAATATAAAAGCAGCTCTTTCATTTATATATATACACACACTCCTTACTGATTTACATCAGCAGAATACATGCAGGAAGTGTAATGTGCCTGTAACCAGGGAGTGATGTGTGCGCATGGGCATTAAGCAGGGGGGTACAGGCAGTACTGTTGTAAGGGGCCCCAGTGTCTCAAGGGCCCTTACAACAAAGACTTTAGCAGTCTTTAACATTGGAGTCTATGGGAGGGGGACACCTGGTTTGGGGACACTGTTCTCTCAAACCATAGCCAATAAAAAGACCAAACTTTATTCACATAGAGAGCACCCCCTGGGCAATAACTGGGCCAGGTTTGGGACCTCTGGCATCTATGGTTCGGTCGTACCAGGTCCTCAAAGTGACCAGTCATTGACCGGCAATTGTCAGTTGAACTTCGGACTTAACAATGGAGTCTATGGGGGTCACCCAGTTTGGGGACACCATTCTCCTGAACCATAGGCGATAAAAATGCCAAAATTGGGTCACATGGAGAGGGCCCCCTGGACCACAACTGGTCCAGGTTTGGGACCTCTAGCACCTATGGTTCGGCACGAGGCCTTATTGCAAGCATTGGGTGAGGCTGTGCTTCCTGTGCACTGGTTTTTTTTTTTCACCCCTTGGATCCCACACTAGCATGCATTGCACACTTCACTTGAATGAGTCATGCTTGGCAGGCTACACCCGGTAAGTGTGACAGGGTGTATAATTCCTACTGGGGCTGCGACATGTGTACACCCCTGGCCAGTGGGCGGATGTGGTGGAATAGCCCAGTGGGGAATGTTGGTGGTCAGAAGGGGGGGTGCAGGTCTAAAGCTGTTTAAGAGGCCCCAAAATATCTGATGGCTGCCCTAGCAGGAAGTGAATGTGTGGTGAGCACACATGAACAAATAAATTAACCCCATCCCCACCAAATATAGCTACTGCATCCTCCCCCACACGTTGTAACTATAAGTATATTTCCTACACTTACCCATCAAATGAGTAGCACCTCTTTGCTGAAATGGAACCTCGCTATATCCACCTATATAGAGATCCTGACCAGCAAAGCACTTCCGGGTGAACACAATGACATTTCCAGGTCAGAGGACAAAGCCACACTTGCTTGCGAATATTTGATCGCAATCAAAATTTTTTTTTTAGTAATAGGCACGTGAATGACAGACAAATGCTCAGTTTGAGACATACAACACTGCCTATCCACTAGCTAAATTCATTATGAGTGCCGGTTCACACTTGTGCAATGCGGGAACCCTGCAAATCCACTGCAGGTTCCTGCATCGCATTTCACACTGTCATGTGTGACCTGCTGGGAGTGTCAATACATTGTTAAGGACACCCCCATTTCAGCTCACATATCACAGTGCAAACTAACAGTTCGGACATTAATCGGATCGCATGGGCATGAACATCCATGCAATCCAATTCTGGTGTGGAAAAAAAAAGAAACAAAAAAGGGTCCTGTGCGAGTTTGGTCTGAATGCAATGCACATTCAGCCATACTATCTGTATGGCTGAAATCGCATGGACAGCGCATGTGACTTGTACTGCGGTGTGAATCAGACGCAATCTTGCACAGTTCAGTGTGAACCGGCACTTACCTGCAATTCTCCAGACCTGTTAAAAGAAAAGGCTCCATTTAAACAACCTTTATCATTTACTTGCAGGTGTGCTAAAAGATTAGGTTTTTTTTAATCCACAATTACACCTTCTCATAATTTGTCATTAGCAAGACAGTTCACTTCCCCAAACCCAGCTTCCCCCAAAACAAATGAAAAAAATAGCTCAAGAATTTACATTTATTTGCATAGCAGCAACACAATTATGTACATTCATTTAGTGGCATTAGTATATTAGTTGGTACATTTAGACAAACATTTAGCAATTGGGATCTAATGGCCCTGCTCATAGGAGCTTACAATCTAATTTTTTTCCAAGCCTTATAGTGGACATAGCTTTGATTTCACAGTGTATAGCAGACTACACATTTCATAGTAAAACTACTCTCAATAGACACCAACCACCAACAAATGTTTAGCTGCAAGATTATACAAAACTACAAAAAAACAGTCAGTCATTTTTGAAAAAAATACAAAATATTAAAAAGACGCATATTCCAAACATGACCACCCACCACCCCACATTCCACACACATACATTGGTGACGGTTCTGCTGGAAGATGCATTTCTGTGTACATGATAAAGCAATGAGATCAAAGAGTAGAAGGTCAGCAGATGCTCCCAAACCATGAATGCATGGTCAGGCAGCAACAATACACAACATTGACAGCAAAGCCACACTTATGATGGACAAAATGCACAAGAATTTCAACAGCCCAAGTGGGGCGTTTGTCATTATGCACAATATCAGCCCCCCCAAAAAAACACAGAAAATAACACGGCCTCTTCTCAAGGCAAACCAGCCCCTCTCCTGCAGCCATTTATATAACATAGATTGTTTTGTTAGCACACCAACACACCCAATGGAAGTACACGCCCACCAGTGTCATTCAATCTGTCTCTTCATGTCTGCCTAACTCTATAGTGATTGCACCTGATAAACAAGAACACTTACAATTTGCAAATGTGTTAGCCCACACAATGTCAAACCGCCTGCCTTTACACGCACATGAACTTTAATGGCATCCCAGTCCTAGTCCGTAGGGTTCAATATTGAGTTGGCCCACCCTTTGCAGCTATAACAGCTTCAACTCTTCTGGGAAGGCTGTCCACAAGGTTTAGGAGTGTGTCTATGGGAATGTTTGACCATTCTTCCCAAAACACTTTTGTGAGGTCAGGCACTGATGTTGGATGAGAAGGCCTGGCTTGCAGTCTCCGCTCTAATTCATCCCAAAGGTGTTCTATCAGGTTGAGGGCAGGACTCTGTATAGGCCAGTCAAGTTCCTCCACCCCAAACTCACTCATCTATGTCTTTATGGACCTTGCTTTGTGTGCTGGTCCAAATCAGGAGGGGGGATTATGGTGTGGGGTTGTTTTTCAGGGGTTGTTCTTTCACACTTGTGCGACTTGAAATTTGTGCGTTTTTACAGCAATTTGCCGCAATGTTTTGCTGCAATGTTTTGCAGTGATTTTGATGTGACTTGAAGCAATAGCTGTGTAATCCTGAGGTCTGTGGACCTCAAGTCGCATCAAAGTCCGACCAAAGTAGTGCAGGGACTACTTTGAAGTCACTACAACTTGAAGTCGCACAGATTTGAATGGTACTCATTGAAAATCATGGGGAACGGCTTGTCATGTGACTTTGCAGTCCCAAGTCGCAGGAAAAGTCACACAAGTGTGAAAGGGGCCTGAAGATAATTTCCAATGAGCACCATTCATATATGTGCAACTTCAAAGTAGTCCGACTTTGAAGCAACTTGAGGTCGATAGACATCAGAATTACACAGCTATTGCTTCAAGTCACATCAAAATCACATCAAAAATTTTTGGCAAATCGCTAAACCCCGCTGTCGGCTGATGTCACAGAGTTGATCTAGGCTCAGGAAAGATCGTGACTATATGGTCGGGATCTGCCCACATGCCTGGACTGGTACACAGCTAAGGCTCTCAACCAGCTGCTGAGACTCTGAGCCGGATGATCCCATCCCCTCCACAGCCCAGTGCGCCAGTGAGCGCAGGGGGGAGGGGCAGAGCAGATAGCTTCTGACTGACAGTCAGCAGCTCTCTGCACAGGGAGCTCTGAGAACCAAGTGATCAGCAGTGTTTGATCAGTTCTCAGTATTAGAGCCGGTGGGTGACAGATGCAGCATCAGACCGATGCTGCATCCACATAGGTAAATATGCTTATAAAATTAAAAACATTCCCATACTTCTCTTTTAAATCTATATTGCATACCAGTAGTTGGTTACCTCAGGTCTTAGTACATTCTGATATAGTTTCTGTCCTGACGGCACAAGGACTGAGTGAAGGCAACAGAAAAAAAGTAGCTGTGGATTTCAGGATGATCAGGCGTGGGCTGTAACGCTGTAGGTGAGCTTCAGCATAAAAGTCCAGAGGTTGTTGGTGGTGGTAAACAGTAACATTATTCAGATACAATATGCGATCAGAGTAAGAGGCAGGCACAATGTAGTCCAGAAACAATCCAAGGTCAGGGCAGGTAGCAGGCAAACATAATCCGGAAACAGTCCAAGATCAAAGGCAGACACCAGTCCAAGGAATAGTGCAAACTCCAGGCAAAGGATCAGAAATAGGTGAATCCAAAACAGCAGGCCAAGGCAGATAGGAGTTTGCTAGGGTCTGGAGCTATTTAGCTACAGGGTATCACAAGCCTTGAGCCCTGGGTTTGTGATGCTTAAACAAAGCTCCTTAGCACTGCAGCCAATCAGATGAAGAAGCCAGAGGTGGGGGTGTGTGGGCATAGGCCAATCAATCAGTGAGCAGGCTATGCAGATGGAACCAACTCACTGCCTTGCAAAGAGGATGCCATGCAAGTGCTGTACTTCTGCCAACCAATAGGAGCCCTCTGCATTGTCTCTGTTGCCATGTAATAGATACACAGGCAAAGCAAAGAGCAGCCAGTGTACAAGACAGAGATTGAACTTAGAGTTATGACTTATGAGTATTTGTGTGATGCCACAGTTTAGCTGTTTCTCAGAATTTATCACCCCTACTGTTTTTAAAGAGTTATATTGCTGAAAGAGGATTTTATTATATGTTGTATGAAGGAAATACTTTAAACTTAAAGTGGTTGTAAAGTCTCCTGGTTTTTCAACTGAATGCATTCTATGCATTAAGGTGAAAAACCTTTTAAGTGCAGAAGCTTCCCCAGAGCCCCCCTTTACTTACCTGAGCCCAAACCGATCCCGCGCCGGGGACGAGCCTTGTCCCTCTAGCTGCCAGCTCCGGTCCTCATTGGATGGATTGATAGCAGGGGAGCCATTGGCTCCCACTGCTGTCAAATAAGTCCAATGATGCGGGAACCGGGGGGCGGGGCCGAGTCCCGCTGTATGTGAGAATGCACGCAACAGCAGGACTCGGGAGCACGCCCGCATGCGTGACCACCAGGGAAAGCGCTTCCCTGACGGGTCACTTGATGTGGAGAAGGAGCCAAGATTGCTGCCGAGGGACCCCAGAAAAGGAGGATCGGGGTCTCTCTGTGCAAAACCGCTGCACAGAGCAGGTGAGTATAACATGTTTGTTATTAAAAAAAAAAAAGGGAACCTTTACAATCACTTTAACCACTTGCCGACGGCTGATCGGCATTTGATGGCGACAGAGTGGCTCTGTAACGCGGATCGCCGTCATATGGAGGCGGCCGCGAGATCGCGCCCAGTGAGCGCGCGCGCGCCCACTGTGTTCGGGGAGGGCCAGGGAGCGGGTGCGGCGGAGTCGATCTCCGCCGGCCACCCGCAATGCCCCCCCCGGAGTGAAAGAACGGAGGTCCGTGTAAGTAAACACGGACCTCCGTTCTGTGAGGGGGAAGGGCTGTGATCACAGCCTTCCTTTACATGGAAGCTGTGATCGCTTCCCTTCCCCAGCTAGGGCAGTCCCCCCACAGTTAGAACACGCCCAGGGAACACAGTTAACCCTTAGAGCGCCCCCTGCAGGTTAACCCCTTCACTGCCAATGGCATTTACACAGTAATCAGTGCATTTTTATAGCACTGATCGCTGTATAAATGCCACTGGTCCCAAAAAAGTGTCAAAATGTTCCGACATGTCCGCTGAAATATCGCAGTACCGCTAAAAATCGCAGATCGCCGCCATTACTAGTAAAAAATAAAAAAAAATAAAAACCCCAGAAATGAATTCTCATCATCCGTAAACGCAACCACTTTTGCACAAACCAATCAATAAAAGCCGATTGTGATTTTTTTTTATCACAAATATGAGGAAGAATATAAATCGGACAAAACCGATGAAAAAAAATTTTTTTTATATTTTTTTTTGGATTTGTATTTTAGCAAAAAGTAAGAAATTTGGGTTTTTTTGCAAAATTGTCCCTCTTCTTTTGATTATAACAGCAATCAGAAATGACGCAGTGGTGATAAAATACCACCAAAAGAAAGCTCTATTTGTGGGAAAAAAAGGACGCAAATTTTGTTTGGGTACAACGTCGCACGGCCGCGCAATTGTCAGTTAAAGTGACGCAGTGCCGAATCGCAAAAAGGGCTCCGGTCCTAAAGTGTGAAATCCTTCCGGGGCTGAAGTGGTTAAACATGTGCTTAGGATATTACTACACAGAGTGGCATATCATGTTGTGAGTCCTGTTAAATACCACAGTAAGCTTTTACAACCCCTGCTGCTGGTGAAGAGAAAGGACCCATGACATCATTGGACTGACCAAATGATCCATTGGGCAGTGGAAGTATTTTTTAACAGACTTTTGCTTTAATAAAATAAATTCCTTTGATTCACCATTCTTACAAAGCAATATAAAAGTCATTTTTGATAGCAAAATATTCATGAACTTGCTTTACTCCAGCTTTCAGAATTTGATTTCACTGCTAAAAAGTTCACAGTCACATAACTGTAATGAGAGTTAAGCCTCGTACACACGGTTCGACGCTCGTATGCAAATGGTCGTAGGACCGCTCGTTGTATGCTCATCCGACCGTTAGTACACGCGATTAGAACAGCATACGTATGACGGTCGTACAACAGAAGTTGAATGAGCAAACTATAAAAAGTTGGTAGTGCCAACAAGGGGTCGTACGACCGTTGTATCGTGTGTACAGAGAATAAGGTCCAACAAGTTGTACTGTGCAAATTATGCATGCTCAGAAGTCAGGAATGGCTGGACACTAATTACAGGCACCTGAACTTTCTCTTTATACGTTCATAACACGTCACTACATTTGGCTTGGTCGTACGATCATGTAGGGCATGCCAGTATGCAAGTTACATGATCCAACATACGATTTGGTCCATTCGGTCGTACGACCATCGAACCGTGAGTATGAGGCTTTAAAATTTGGCAGCTCATTTTACTAATCAATGAACACATCTAAGGTCTCTTTCAGATGAGGGTCAGTCTAGAACTGTTTTTTTTTTTTTTTTAAATGTGTTCCTTAATTATTGCTGCATCAATGAAAATTAAGTAATATAATTTTGAAGTAGCACTTTAAAGGCTGTACACAGTGTATGAAAAGTGGTTATAAAATTGCATGTATTAATATATATTAGTGAAGCATTTAACATATGCTCAATATGACAGATCCAAAGCCAAGTTCTTTAGAATTTACGTAATTAAAAGCCTTCTTAATCAACTTAAAAATCTGAATCTTTTTTGGTCACCATAGCAGCTTTGTCAGTTTGAGAACATAAACTGCTCATGCTGCATTTTGAAGTTACAAAATAACAGATATAAATGCTAATGTGAATAAAACAATACAATATTTCAAACTTAAAATGGCTTATTTAAAATTTTCTGCCAAAATATTTGAAGGCAGAAAATATTCAGAATGCTGGATATTTTAACCACTTGCCCACTGGGCACTTAAACCCTCTTAATAACCAGATCAATTTTCAGCTTTCAGTGCTCTCACATTTTGAATAAAAATTACTCAGTCATGCAACACTGTACCCAAATTAAATTTTTGTCCTTTTTTCACACAAATAGAGCTTTCTTTTGGTGGTATTTAATCCCCTCTGGGTTTTTTATTTTTTGCGCTATAAATGAAAAAAGACTGACATTTTTATAAAAAAATGCATTTTTCTTTGTTTCTGTTAGCAATTTTTCTTCATAACTGTTGGCCAAATGTATACTGCTACACATCTTTGGTAAAAATAACCCAAATCAGTGTATATTATTTTGTCTGTGTGAAAGTTATTGAGTCTACAATCTATGGTGCCAATCTCATTTCTTGAGACCCTAACAAGCCAGGAAAGTACAAATACCCCCCAAATGACCCTTTTTGGAAAGCAGGCATCCCAAGGTATTCACTAAGAGACATAGTGAATTTTTGAAGTTGTAATTTTTTCCCACTGGGTGATTAATGTACATTGCAAAGATATTAACAGACATTGTAGCAGATTCCTACCTTTTGTTGCTCTGAAGAATTTGTTGTTTGTTTTACTGAGTCATTTATTCTGAATGAGAAGGACTGGTTCGTTGCAGTCAACTGGTGCACTCTCAGTGTTCTAATGTAAAAAGCTGCATGATCTGCATCCCTTTATCAATATTTAACCTTTGGGGAGTATATCACCAAAACTATTGCAGGGGGTGCCTAAAAATTTGACTTGTATGATAGTGCAGACTTCTGTGAAAATTTGTGGGTCAGTCAAACAAGCAAAAAATAACACTGGGGGTTTTCTGTACACGAGTGTGAAAAATCCACCCCCCCTCCCCCCAGGTTGCCACATTGCATTGAGTTTTACAGAAAATGACAACAGCACAAGATTAAAAAGGAAAGTTGATTTATAACAGCATGGCTTGTGTTGAAATTGTATATGCTATATCAGGGGTAGGCAACCTTACAGAGGTGGAGATCTACCTGAACAACATAGGAGAAGTCAAAGATCACCGAGCACAGGGTCGCCTCCTCACACCTGATTTAAACCTCTAATTGCCATACTACCATGAAGCAATTGCGTGCATTGCATGGCATTCATCGGTTTAACCTCCCTGGCGGTATGATTATGTCAGATTTTTGTGTCTAAAAGCAGTACATTGTTTTGCATAGAAATTTGGCGTTTTATATTGTAGGCCTGTAATTCTTAGGAATAACTCACTTAAATCTGTCCAAACAAGAGTCCAGTAGAGATCCCCGGTGTGATAAAGTTTGAAACATGAAATCATAAATTATAATATAATAAATAACTATAAATAATTATCAAAAATAATAACATAATAGTAATAAAATGTATTCAATAATGTAATCAAACCAAAAACACTGAAATTTGCTCAGTTGCAGAATTGTTGCTGTCGTCATTTTGAGTGTCTGATGATAAATTTCCCCAAAAATCAGTATCACTCAATTCTGCAAATGATTCTTATTTACTATCTGTGCTTTCTAGCTGATCAAAAACACTTTTGACGTAAAGGGACGCTTTGTGGTTGCCATGGACATTCTCAAGTTTCCAGGCAGAAAGAATGACATATATACTATAAAAGTGCATGCAGGGCACTGGGCAAACCACTAGGGACAAAGGGGATGTGAAATGATTTCATACAGTAATGTAATCTTACAGATTACAGTGTACTGTATGTTTACTATGTGTTTCACTTTTTGAATTTGCCGCTGGTCACAGGGAACGGAGCCCAGCACACAGAGGCATCGGGTGGAAGGCACAGCCCACAGACACAGCAGGGGGACATCGCTGGATCCAGGGGACAAGGTGAGTAACGCTGCCTGAATCCAGCGATGCGATCCCGAGTGTGGCTCGGGGGTTACCGCTCTTGGTACAGAATGTTCACCCCGAGCCACACTCGGGAATACCGCCAGGGGGATTAAAGGACTATCACACTATAGACACACCAACTTATCCTTAGTATTCAACAATCACTTTTTTATATACATACATTAAAAAAAAAAGAACAAAAAAAATGTTTCTCTTTCTCTTATAAAACGTATTAAAGTAAAATGCTGTGGCAGTAAGAAACCCCACCAAGTGACCCTTTTTTGGAAAGCGGACATTATAAGCTGATCTAATTTTTTTGACACAATTTTTTTGTACATGAAGAAACATACAAGTATTGAGGTAGTTAAAATATGGAGCTTGGTAAGGGTGCACTAGATACAGAGTACACAGGGTAGATACAGGGTGTACTAGGGTAGGTATAGGTTATACACCGAAGGAGGGGGCGGTGCTGTGCTTGGCCATGCAACACTCTACTCAAATTGAATTTTTAGGCCTCATGCACACT
Source organism: Glandirana rugosa (assembly GCA_018402905.1). Lineage (NCBI taxonomy): Eukaryota > Metazoa > Chordata > Amphibia > Anura > Ranidae > Glandirana > Glandirana rugosa. The sequence goes on along the minus strand of BLSH010491543.1, from coordinate 129,480 downwards.
GTAGGCATTTTTTAAACTCCCCTGCATGTTAGCCTATGTGTCCATGCACACATAGACTTTTAGAAGTGTTTAGCAGCAGAGGCTTTTAGAGGTAGAAAAAACACACTGCCAGTGCACCTGGGAGCAACCGAGTTCTGGCAGATAAAATGACTAACGCTTGTAGACGCATGTAAACACGTGTTAAGGCTACGCACGTTGAACGCTTGATGATTAATTAATTTCAATGAACAAATTTGAGCACTTGAGGACTGTAATCACGCATAAACACACCTAAACAGCATTGCACACTATTATAAGCATCAGGTGTTTTTTCTGCCAAAATACTGCTGCCAGGAGAAAAGGCTTCTAGGAGAATTTGCAAAACATCATGTGTGCATTAGGCCTAAATCTTTTTATGAGACACTTAGGTCCCTTTCATTCTTGTGCAAACTGAAATGCACGCGATTTTGACATAACTTTGATGCGTCATGAAGCAATGCCTGTGTAATCTTGAGGTCTATGGACTTCAAGTTGCATTAAAGTCAGACCAAAGTAGTGCAGGGACTACTTTGAAGTCGCACAGATATTAACAGTACTCATTGGAAATCATGGGGTATGATTTGTCATGCGACTTTGCAGTCCCAAGTCACGGGACAAGTTGCACAAGTGTGAAAGGGGCCTTAGGCTTCCTTTAGGTGGCATTCAATAACTATGTTTGTTTTTTTACTATGTAAAAGGCAAAAAAATGTTCCCCTTACTTTCTGTAATAAAATGTATCAAATAATGCTAGGACATTATTATTATTATTATGACCCCTTTTTTGAAAGTAAACACCCCAAGGTTAAAAAGGGAAAAGGCGAGCCCTACTGTATCGGCTGAAATGCATATAGCATGGCTAATGACTAAGGCCTAACGGCTGAAACACGTTGGTGTTTTTCAGGCTATTTTTCACCTGTACTTAATAAAGCTATGTGCTTTTTAGCCAAGACAGTGGCACTTGCTTTTTCCCTATCCTGATTGAATATGGAGGTTGTGGAGACCCTTTCAGGCTGAGTGCCCTGTGTTTGAAGTGGATGATCTCTATCCGGAGGTGGCAGCTCAGTCACCTGTTGCAAACATCCCAAGGTGATCTAATTGTTGTCACATGTTGGTAAGGTTAATTTGCAGGTCACACAGATACGCAAGATGGCTTTTAGATCCCACAAAAAGTTTACATTTCTAAGTATTATTATGCTGCTACCTATGATCCCTTCATTCATGTAATATCAATTCATATAATTTAAAAATACTATGTCTCAACTAGGAATGAGCCTGGGTTCAGTTTGAGGCTGCTTAGGCGCATCGAAACAAAATCCTAACACCAGAACACAGTTTTGCAACTTTGACATGTGTTAGTAAAACTGTACATATAATAATTATTTGGTGTATCCAGGTGTATTTCGCATGTACATGCTTCCTCAGGAAGCTCCAAAGCTTGGCGCTTCCTGAGGATGTACGGATGTGCGAAATGCATAGGGACTAAGATGCTCACATAACTACTGGTTGACTCCTGATTTCACTTTGGTCCGCCCCCCCAATGTCATTTCCAGGTTCTTGGAACGCACACTGGATCTTTGCAAGTGGTGTTTCAGTGTTTGTGCCTGTCACCTTCTGAGCCATTTGTGTTGGTACCTGCATATGAGTGCAATATTGTTTATAGATTACCTTGCCGTTTTAAATAGTTAGTTTAAGTTAGTGCACTATGAGAGCTTTTTTTTCTCTGGTTGCATAACTTTGAACTGATTATTACCAGAATGGACTTTTGGAATCTGGATGCATCCTTCTGAACATACCAGGGTTTATCCATTATGCTTGCTGGCTGCTCTATAGCCTTATGTATCTGGTGAGTGTATAGTTTGCTTACAGTGGTGGATTACTATATTTAAGAATAATTGCATTCACTTTGTCATTCATTCCAATACATGGTGATTGGGTTTATGGAATTGGATGGACATTTGTATGCTTAAATACTTTATGGACACTGTGTATTAAGGACATATTTTGGGTTATTGATTTATGGGACTAGCGCCTGTCTTCATCTATTTATAATTTTAGAGTCTCCTAAATAGGAGCACATGTAGCAATGGATAGATTAAGGTCAGGTGTGCCTGGAGGGAACCCACCACTCCTTAAAGGCACAGAGATGCACATGACACCCAGTAAGAGCCCAATGGCAACAAAGGCATCCAGTGCATCCCGGCACCCAATTCCCCCAACTGTACAAAAAGTGGCAACCACCCCAACCTATAACTAGCTTTTGCAGTAAGGTACACATGGAAGGGTAACGCTCATCACAAACAAGCAAAAGATTTCCCAGCACATTTACCAGCCAGCCTGCAAAACAACCAAATTGACACTGTCTAACAATTTACATAAATAGCATAAATTGTCAGACAGGGTCAATTTGGTTGTTTTGCAGGCTGGCCGGTGAGTGTGCTGGGGAATTTTTTGTTTGCCAGTGCCTTGATCCTACCTTCATCTGATCCCTGCTCTGCCAGCTAGTTTGGATTTCCTCGTCATCTACCTCGGATTGGGCTTTGGACTAATCTATGAACTCTGCCTGCCTTTTGACGACAGATTTGACCCTGACTACTCTCTGAATGTTGCCTGCCCTGAACCCGGACTGCCATTAGACCACTCTGTCTGGCTGCCAACTGTAAGTACCTGTTTGCTGTGCTTAGCTAGCACCTGCCCCAGCATAGTGACCAGGCACTATAGCATTTTTTATAAGACCTAAGAACACAGAGCCAGATATAGTGCCTGACCACCAATTCTAAGGGGTAGGCATCACAACTACTGCATCTTATAGACTATTTCAGGGAGCGCACAGGCATGACAAAAATAAACCAGGAAGCACCCTCTGGTTTTTGATGACTATACGAAGCAGGTTTTTGGCAGAATCAACAGGTCTTTTGTAGTTATTATTAAACCTATTAAATAAAGGCCTTGCTGAGGATACCTGGTATCAGTACGAGGGACCATAACAAATTATTTAATGTTTGGGTTTGCAAACACCTTAAAGTGTAATTAAAAGGCTTTTTTTAAATAGAATAAGGGAGGATTAAAACCCATGTAGGGTCTTAGGGGAGATTTCTCTTTACTTCCTGTCCCATGGCCAAAGCAGGAAATAGGAAGAAATCCCTCCAAAGTAAGGGAATGTGTCACTAAGGTCACAGGAACTAATGCTCCCATTGGAAGATTTCTTCTTTATTACTGTTCTGGTGTCAACCCAAAATTTGAGATTTTTTTTTCACTTTCGATAATAATGGTAACAAGGACAAATAGAGAGGGTGAATCTCCCTGATGGGGACAAAAGCAGCAATAAAAACTCACAGGTAGTCTAATCCCTCTTAGTCTAAAACTAAAACTAAAAGTTTTGCCTTTAGTTACACTTAAAGGCTGCTTTAACCACATACATGGCTGATAATCACAGCAAATGTGGTGTAGAGGTTTGAAGGAGCTTTAGGTGCCTTAGTACTCTCACACTTAGTTGATCATCAAGTCAAGTATTGGTGCTCTGTGCCCTAATTAGTGATAATAAAGCCATGTATAGGTTAAAAACAACTTCAGCAAGCAGCAAGTATACCTTCAAAAAAAGGGCCTGTTTTTGTTGCTTTTGTCATTTTATGGCTGCTTTTTTTACCATCTGCCATGCATGCCTCTTTTTAGAGGATACCTCTGTTCAACTGAGGGGGGGGGGGTTGGAGAGCTGGGCAGATGATATCACAATCTCCATCTCAGCCAAAGAGAAGAAACAAGCATTCAGTGATAAAAATACAATGTTTCTCCTAAATGGAGGAGCTGTGTTATTGGTGATTCTCAGTATATCTGGAAATAGAAGGGAAGTTTCTGGTATTGCTGCCAAAACACAGCACCGCTTACTGTACATAGCGCAAGTTGCTGCAGCATAGTATAGTCTAAGCAGCAGCCAGTTTGTTCTGGCATGAAAATAATTTGTTTTGTCTTAGATGGCCCAAACTAATATTTACAGTGCCAGGAAACCTGGATTTTGTTTTTTAGATATCCAAAGTAAATATTGCCAGGGACTGTTTGTAGGACTCTCAACCAGCCAGGCAGCTAGGATCTGTTCATAATGGACTTAGTCATCACTGGTTCATTCTGTGACTACTTTCCACTAAGCTCTTTGGCTTACACTGCTGAATCTTGCCACGTTGCAGATTTCCTTTCAGAATTCTGGCATTATGAAAGGCGAGGTGATCGATGGATGTCGTATTTCACCTCGCATGCATTCATTTTCAGTAAACTAAGGCAAAATCCGGTCCAGATGTTACCAGCCACCTTAGAAGGGTTGGTTCTGGACCAGATTTTGTGGTACACTTGTGTCCACCAACAGGTGGTATAAATAAGCAGGAGTAGGGCAAAGATTTGCTCTGTCCTGGGACTCAGGAGCCATCAAGCTTGAGAGAGCTGATGAACTGAAGTTTGCTTTATGACTGAAAAAAAAGGTTTGCATTGTCTTTGTTTTGTGGGTGACTGGGAGAAGCCCTTCACTGCTCAGTTAGGAAAACTGGAAATGTTTAGTAAGAGCCTGGGTGGCAAGGATTTATTTTCTGATTTGTTTGATTTATTTTTATTTTTTCATGCAACCTTTTAAAATAAAACTGGCTACAAGTCAGCTTTTAAGAAAACCTTCCGTTTGGACTAGGGGAGGAGGAGGTAGAGCAATTAGTGGTTCCCAAACCCTATTGCCGGATGGTATTAGATCTCTCCCATGGTCATTTAATGAGTGGGCATCTGGGTATAGAGAAAACTAAGGAGAGGATAACCCAGAGATTCTTTTGGCCTGAGTTACATGCAGATGTCAAAGAATATTGTTAGTCATGCCCAGAGAGCTAGTATTCTGTGACATTGCCCCATGTTCGCAGTCTGCTGGTACCGTTACCAATAAATTAAGTGCGTTTTGAAAGAATTGGCATGGATCTGGTGGGACCAGTAGTAAAGTCTGCTCGGGGCCATCAGCACATACTGGTAATATTGGACAATGCCACACAGTACCCTGAAGCCATTCCCTTGCGTAATACCACAGCTAAGGCTATTGCCAAAGAGCTTGTCCAGGTATTTAGTCGTGTGGGTATTCCAAAAGAGGTATTAACAGATCAAAGCACACCATTTATGTCCAGAGTCACTAAAGAATTGTGTAAGTTGTACAAAATCTCCCATCTCTGTACCTCTGTATACCAACCCCAAATTGATGGTCTCTTGTGGAGAGATTTAACAAAATGCTCAAAAACATGTTAAAAAAGGTGGTGGACAAAGATGGGAGAAATTGGGATTTTTTGCTGCCATACCTCATGTTTGCCATACGAGAGGTACCTCAGGCATCTACAAGTTATTATCCTTTTGAACTACTGTATGGTAGACATCCCAGGGGATTGCTAGATGTCGCAAAAGAAACGTGGGAGGGAGAGACCACGCCTTACAGAAGCGGCATTGAGCATATCTCACTGATGCAAGATAGAATCGAGGCTGTCATGCCACTTGTACGGGAACATATGGAGCAAGCCCACGAGGCCCCGAGGAGGGTTTATAATCAGGGTGCCAAGACCTTTAACCCGGGGAATAGAGTGCTGGTACTAGTCCCCACAGTTGAGAGTAAATTCCTAACAAAATGGTAGGGTCCCTTTAAAATTATGGAAAGAGTAGGGGGACGTAAACTACAAAGTTTACCAGCTAGGGAAAAGGAAACCAGAGCAAATATATCACGTCAATCTCTTAAAAGCTTGGAAGGACAGAGAGACTTTACTGGCAGTACCAACTTTCCAAAAAGACATGGCCCCTGTGACACCTGAGGTACCCATTACTGAAACCTTGTCAGTGGCCCAACAAAAGGATGTTAAAAAGTTTGTGAGTAAGAATAGAGACTTTTTTTCTCACCTACCCGGACTGACCACAGTTATGCAGCATGACATCATTACGGAACAAGGTGTCCACATAAATGTAAAGCCCTATAAAATACCTAAGGCTAGGTGTGAAGCAGTTGCAAATGAAATAAAGAACATGTTAGAGTTGGACGTGATAGAGGAGTCCCACAGTGACTGGTCAAGTCCCATAGTGTTGGTCCCAAAGCCTGATGGCACTATAAGGTTTTCTAATGATTTCAGGAAGTTGAACAGTGTTTCCAAATTTGATGCATACCCAATGCCTCGGGTTGACAAGCTTGTTGACAGATTGGGAAGTGCCAGGTACATAACTACGTTAGACCTGACTAAAGGTTATTGACAGATACCCCTAATGGAGTCTGCAAAAGAGAAGACTGCCTTTTCTACCCCTGAGGGGTCCTTCCAGTATAAGCGGATGCCTTTTGGCTTCCATGGTGCTTCTGTCTCATTCCAGAGAATGGTGGATAAGACCTTAATCAGCCCTCAACCAATAATGTAGCCAAGGTATTTGGCCTCCTCCAAACCTATGGCACACTTTTTGGGGTTGGCAGTGAGTCTTATTTTCCTAAAGGAATCTACTACTGCTTGCACCTGGGGCAAATGAGATTCCCAATCTGGGCTGTGGATGACTACATTGTCCAAATAGGCGCCTGTGTATTGGCGATGTGGTCTTAAGCCTCAGATCAATAAGATTGAGGTAGTTCAAAAATAGCCCCAACCTATAAATAAAAAGCAAGTTCGTGCATTTCTGGGGATCACATGATACTACAGGTGGTTTATCCCCAATTTTGCCAACATTGCAGCCCCACTGACAGACCTGATGAAGGGTAGACGGTCGCTCATGATTAAGTGGAATCCTGAGACAGAAAAGGCATTTCAAATGTTGAAGCAAGCCCTTTGTGCACAACAGATGCTCATGACCCCAAATTTCACAAACGAGTTTGTAGTACAGGCAGACACCTCTGATGTGGGACTGGGTGCGGTACTGTCCCAAATCAGAGATGGTGAGGAGCACCCGGTCGTCTACCTGAGCAGGAGGCTTAACAGACATGAGAAAAACTATGCCATTGTTGAGAATGAATGTTTAGCTAGCAAATGGGCCTTAGAGGCTCTGAAATTTTACCTGTTGGGGAGACCATTCAAACTAGTAACTGACCATGCCCCTCTAAAATGAATGTGTGATAACAAGGAGAAAAACAGTCACGTGACAAGGTGATTTCTTGCTCTGCAAGCATTTAAGTTTACAGCGGAACATAGAGCTGGGAAACTCCAGAATAATGCAGATGCTCTTTCCCATGTCCATTGTCTGGTTGGGACAGTTGCTCAGCCGCAGGGGCTTGAGCAGAGGGGGAGGGAGATATGTTACATAGTTAGTCAGGTTGAAAAAAGACACAAGTCCATCTAGTTCAACCAAAAAAAAAGAAAAAATATATATAACCATATAATCCCATTGTCACGTACCTGGTGGTGGAGTCTGACTATGCAGTGGGCAACCTCTCTTACGGCCCTGGTTCAGGAACCCCTGATAGAGTAGACAGAAGGTTGCAGAGCACAGCAGGGCACAAGGGTTGGTAGGGATGCAGATGATGTTGTGAGGATGCTCCAGGAGCCCGTGCAAGACAGAAGATTGGTGATACAGGCCGGGTCGGTAAAAAGCGGGCAAGTGCGATACAGAAGGAGCAGGCAAGCAAGTAGTCGGGTACAGGCAGGGTCGTTAACAGATGGGCAGCTGAAGTACAAGAGGATCAGGCAGAAGTGTAGTCGTAGGCAAGCTGAGGGTTGGTGCAGGCAGAGTTCAACAAGGTCAGGCAAGCCGGGTCACAGATACAGGAAGTTTTTAGGAAACAAGTCACGGAATCACACTGGGAAATGCTGTAGAATGGACAGCATCTGCTGCAGGGTGTTGTCTGCATAAATAGGATGTTTGGCGCCATTGTCGTGTACAGGCGTGTGCATGGCATGCACAGGCACGCTCGAACGCACACAGGCGTGTGCAATGCGCACAGAGAGCCAGAAACGGTCAGAAATGGCCACTTTCCTAACATTGCCCCCCCCCAAAGGGCAGCCTCCGGATAACCAAACGGGCTCTCTTGGCCGGGTGTCTTCTCCATAAGGCCCTGATCAAAGCTTCCACATGTAAATTCTCTTCTGGCTCCCAAGAGCTCTCTTCGGGCCCATAGCCCTTCCACTTGACCAGATACTGGATGCCGCCACCTCTCCTCCTGTAGTCCAGGATGGATTCTACCTCAAATTCCTCCATCCCATCCACCAACACTGGTGCTGGTGGGCCTGTTTTCCAATCTGCAAAGGGGTTGAAGATCTTAGGCTTTAACAGGGACACATGGAAGACAGGATGAATAAGAAATGACTCAGGCAACTCCAGCTCATATGCCACCTCATTGATCTTCCTTTTGATAGGGAAGGGTCCCAAGAATTTTGGACCAAGCTTCTTGGACAGGCATGCCAGACTTAGGTTGACGGTGGATAGCCATACTTGACTGCCCGGTTCCAAATTTAACTCGCCATGTCTCCTTTTGTCAAAGGTCTCCTTGTTAGCCACCTGTGTTCATGCCATTGTCTCCTACAGAAGTCTATTATTGGAGGTGAAGAAGTCCAATAGGTCAGCTATAGCTGGCACCAAACTTTACGGGCATGTGTTGGACAAGAAGGCAGGGTGGAAGCCATAATTGGCGAAGAATGGTGACTATAGAGTGGCAGAGTGGACAGAGTTATTAAATGCAAACTCATCCAGCGGTGGGTGAAGGACCAAAAGCAATGCAGATACTGATCCATCGTTTGGTTGGTACGTTCCGTCTGGCTGTTCTTCTGGGGGTGATAGGCAGATGACAGGGACAGTCCAATCTTCAAGGACCCGCACAGGGACCTCCAGAATTGGGAAGTAAATTGTACTCGGGGGTTGGATACCACATCTGCCAGTATCCCGTGGAGCCTAACAATCTCCTTAATAAATATCTTGGCAGTCTCTGCAGCAGCTGGTGTGCCCTTCATGGGCAGAAAGTGGGCCATCTTGGAGAACCTGTCCACCATCACGAAGATGGTGGAGAACCCTTCAGAAGAGGGTAATTCCACAATAAAGTCCATGGAAATGTGGCTCCAAGGCTTCTCCGGAACAGGTAGTGGTTTAGGGAAGCCCCATGACCGAGACTTACTCCCCTTGCACCGGCTGCAGGTAGTACATGATTCTACGTAATGTTTACAGTCCCTTCCAACTCGGGGCCACCAGAACGTGCGTTCTAATAACTCGGAAGTCTTGCGTACCCCGAAGTGCCCAGCAAGCCGGTGGTCATAGCAGAGGTCCAGGACTGAGGTTCTCTGGCACGAAGATCTTGTGATTGTGCCAGAGCAAACCATCTTTGAGCTGCAGAGGGGTTCCAGAAAGGGGGTTTGACCCCAGGGAAGCATGTCGGATCTGTGGCAGCACATCTTCCTGCAACAGCAAAAAACTTCTGGGAGGTAGTATGGTATAGGGGGATACCGGGGTTTCGGGTGCATTGAACATGCGTGAAAGGGAGTCTGGCTTGGTGTTCTTTGACCCGGGCCTGTAAGTAATATGGAAGTTAAATCGGGCAAAGAACAACGCCCACCTGGCTTGGCATGGTTTCAGTCTTTTAGCAATCCTCAGGTATTCCAGGTTCCTGTGATCTGTATAGATGAGAATTGGATGCGCTGCTCCTTCCAAGAGGTACTGCCATTCCTCTAGTGCTGATTTAATAGCCAGAAGTTCACGGTCTCCCACGTCATAGTTTCTCTTGGCAGATGATAGCTTGCGAGAGAAAAATGCTACCGGGGCAGCAGCGCTCTGGTGCCTTGTCTTTGGGAGAGAATCGCCCCGACCGCCACCTCAGATGCATCGACTTCCAGAACATAGGGGAGAGCAGGATCCGGATGCTTAAGGACAGGTGCGGAAGTGAATAGCTCCTTGAGCTTTTCAAAGGCTGTTTGTGCCTCAGGAGTCCAGTGGAAAGGGAGACCCTGTTTGCTTAAGTAAGTGATGGATGAGATGATGGAGGAGAACCCCCTGATAAACTTCCTGTAAAAGTTTGGTTTGAAAATCCCACAAAGTGCTGGATTCCTTTTTTATCCACTGGAGCTGGCCATTCCAAGAAGGCAGAGACCTTTTGAGGGTCCATCTTGATGCCTCCGACAGAGATGATAAGTCCAAGGAACTGTATGCTTCGCTGCTCAAACTCACACTTTTCAGGTTTAGCATAAAGGCCATGTTGGCGGAGGCGACTCAGTACCTGTTTTACATGAAAGCGATGAAGCTCCAGGGAAGGTGAGAAGATCAGGATATCATCCAAATAAGAGATGACAAAGAGGTCAAGGAAGTCCCTGAAGATATCATTTATGAAGTGCTGGAACTTGGCTGAAGCGTTACACAGACTGAACGGCATTACTAAGTACTCGTAATGACCGAAACGGGTCTTCCACTCATCGCCTTCTCTGATCCGTACCAGAATGTAAGCTCCCTGGAGGTCCAATTTGGTAAACAATTCCGGAACTAGCGGGAGTGGATAACGGTCCTTCACCACAACTTTATTGAGTTCCCGGTAGTCTATGCATGGGCGCAGGGTATGGTCTTTCTTTTCCACAAAAAAGATACCTGCCCCAGCTGGTGAAGTGGACGGATGGATGAACCCCTTTCTGAGGTTCTCATCGATATAGGATTTGAGGGTGCTGAGTTCCAATTCTGTAAGTGGGTAGATCATTCCGAAAGGAATTTCAGCACTGGGAAGAAGTTCGATGGGGCAATCATATGGTCTATGGGGAGGAAGGACCTCAGCCCCCTTCTTGCTAAAAATGTCCAAGAAAGCATGGTAGATGCTGGGGACGGTCTGGTGGACATCAGGCTCCGGGTCAAGGTCCATGCATAGTAGTAAAGGATCCATTCCGGGAGTCCTGGGAAGACAGTGCTCGTGGCAGTACTGTGATTGGAACTGGATGTTCCCTGTAGACCAGTCAATGGTGGGGTTATGGGCCTGGAGCCAAGGTAGACCAAGGATAACAGGGAAGATGGGAGAGGCGATAGCATCGAGCGTGAGGAGCTCTCGATGACCTCCAAGCATCATGGTGGTCAGGGGAGTGGTTTCCTGCGTAACTAGACCAGATTTTAGGGTTGTTCCGTCAGGCAGATGCACCTCCATTCTGTGGGATTTGGGATGCAGAGGGATCCCATGTTATGCAGCAAAAGTAGAAGCACAAGAAAAACCCCCCTTGGGACTTTATATGAGGAGACCGACTCACTAAGAACAAGGTAATATATATAAAATGTTGATATTTATTTGTACATTTTTTTAAAAAAGAGCAAGAAACACAAGCACCCAAAAGGGTGGAAATTCACATCATGGACAACACATAAAATAATAATGACATGTGACACTAACAAAAACAAATATGTAGAGAAATAGCCAAAAGGGCTTAAAAGAAAAGAACCACTGAATCTGAATTACCAGTGTGCTACCAAGCCTATAGTGTCAGCCTGAGAAAAAATAGATAAGGAGAGCCAAGGGCTCACTTCGTTTGGTGCACATGGGACTACACATGTTCGATGGTTGATTCAAGACATATGCTCTCTCCTACTTTGGTAGGACATATATTGTGTGAGCGCTGTTCCCTCCCTCTCCTTGAACTGGATTCGGCTAGGAACGCTCTCCTTATCTATTTTTTCTCAGGCTGACACTATAGGCTTGGTAGCACACTGGTACCTGGCTGTTTCAATCCAACCTTCTCCATCTGTGTGTCCCATCTGTGATTGATCTTTTTATTTCACTGCAAGCCCAGTCAGCCCCATCCCTCTGGAATACGGGTGTTATCCACGCCTATGTTTTCATTGGCTACAGACCCTCTCTATCATTATTCTGCTGATTTGGCATATACCCTTACTTTTGAAATTATCTATAACCTGACTGTTTGTGAAGATCCTTCATACACCCTGTATAATATGAGGATCTGTTTTTAACTTCAAGACCACTTACCCCTGAGGAAGATATCTGATCAAACATCTTTGAAACGTGTTTGGTCTTTGTCTGCTACCTAAGCAGATTCAGTGGTTCTTTTCTTTTAAGCCCTTTTGGCTATTTCTCTACATATTTGTTTTTGTTAATGTCACATGTCATTATTATTTTATGTGTTGTCCATGATGTGAATTACCACCCTTTTGGGTGCTTGTGTTTCTTGCTCTTTTTTAAAAAAATGTACAAATAAATATCAATATTTTATATATATATTCAAGAAAAAACCGCGCTCCCCTCATAGAATTAATAATCACAAATATGATCTCCACACCAAGGCAAAGTGACAATGAAAACTTAAATACTAAAGTGCAAATGCTGAATCTCATATCAGTGCGATCTGCATAGGAGCTGGATATGCATCATGCTCCACGCAAATCGCACAAAATTTACAAAATTTAGGTGAAATAACAAATATTGCTATTTGTGCAAAAACATGCAAGGATAAGATTGTGCAAATATGCTAGAAAAATAAAGTGCAGCAAAAAGTCTCAATAAAGTGATAGCAATGAGTTCAAAAAATTCAAAAACAATCCCAAAATGGTGAATCTTCGGACAATTTGATGAATGGTAAGTCCAACTTTTCAAAAGCCAATATTAGAATGGGCCGGTACCAGCTGCTGTAGCACTTTGATACTGTTGACGTCCCACCACCTGGCACACTGGTCACACAACCTACTTACCAGAAGTGGTAGATTCCCATTACAGGAATCATCCTCGCTTTGGTAGGTTGACAGTTCTTCCTCCTCAGGCACTAAGAATGGTACTGCTGGCAAAAAACGTCCTAGTGCTCGATATGGGGAGAAGAACAAACAGACCCAGAAGATCCAATCTGGTGTAGTACGTTCATTTTATTTGTGCAGCTACATGCAGATACAATCAGGGGACGCCATAAAGCAATCCACCTACTTTGCAGACAGCGACTGGAAATCACGTTACCCGACACAGTGTTTCATTGGCATGGAAACCAACGTCATCAAGGGGTCATGTGGGGTCATGGGTCATGCGTGGAGCATGATGCATATCCAGCTCCTATGCAGATTGCACTGATATGAGATTCAGCATTTGCACTTTAGTATTTAAGTTTTCAATGTCACTTTGCCTTGGTGTGGAGATCATATTTGTGATTATTAATTCTATGAGGGGAGCGCATTTTTTTCTTGATTTCATATTCATTTTGGGTTTCCATTATTACACGTGCAGCCCCCCTCAGTGCTATATATTCATTTATTTATTTATTTATTGATTCATTTATACATTGTTTGTGACATCACTCACATCTTTGTTTATAATTAATTATTACTATTATTTTCTCTGTTGCGCTGGTTTCACACACATATTTTATATATATTACCTTGTTCTTAGTGAGTCGGTCTCCTCATATAAAGTCCCCAGGGGGGTTTTTCTTGTGCTTCTTCTTATGTTGTATGGGATAGGGGCAGTACCACTCTAATTATTTGGGGTTATCACTGACAGCAATCCATATATTCTACTTGCAGCAAAAGTTAAGTCCATGAAGCAGCTGCAAGCACCAGAGTCGATGATGGCATGGATGGTAATGGTTCTACCAGGGAACTGTAGAAGTAGGGAGAGAGTGAGGTGAGCAGCATTGCCAGGTACTGGTTGGGGAGAGACAGAAAGGCACTTATCCAACTTTTGGAAACAAGTTACGGAATCACACTGGGAAATGCTGTGGAACGGAAGGCATCTGCTGCAGGGTGTTGTCTGCTTAAATAGGCCATTTGGTGCCCGTGGCACACAGAGAGCCAGAAACGGTCAGAAACTGACACTTTCCTAACACCCATATTCACAATCCTTCACCCACAGTTGATCCAGAGGAAGACAAAAAAACCCAGCAAAGCATGATCCAATTTGCTATGGCGGGGGAAAAAATTCCTTCCTGATCCCCGAAAGGCAATCGGATTTTCCCTGGGTCAGCTTTACCTATAAATGTTAGTAGCCAGTTATGTTATGTACATTAAGGAAATAATCCAGGCCTTTTATAAAGCAATCTACTGTGCTGGCCAGAACCACCTCTGGAGGGAGTCAATTCCACATTTTCACAGCTCTAACTGTGAAGAAACCTTTCCGTATTTGGAGATGAAATATTTTTCCTCTAGACATAAAGAGTGCCCCCTTGTCCTCTGTGATGACCTTAAAGTGAATAACTCAACACCCAAATCACTATATGAACCCCTTATGTATTTGTACATGTTGATCATATCCCCCTTAATCTCCTCTTCTCAAGAGAGAATAAATTCAGCTCCTCTAATCTTTCCTTATAGCTGAGCTCCTCCATGCCTCTTATCAGTTTGATAGCCCTTCTCTGCACTTTCTCCAGTTCCCCGATATCCTTTTTGAGAACCGGTGCCCAAAACTGAACTGCATATTCCAGATGAGGTCTTACTAATGATTTTTACAGGGGCAAAATGATATCTCTCTCTCTGGAGTCCATACCTCTCTTAATACAAGAAAGGATTTTACTCGCTTTGGAAACCACAGTTTGGCATTGCATCTACCAAAACCCCCAGATCCTTCTCTACTATAGATTCCCCCAGTTGTACTCCCCCTAGTATGTATGATGCATGCATATTGTTAGCCCCCAAGTGCATAACTTTCCATTTATCTACATTAAACTTCATTTGCCACATAGTCGCCCAATTAAACAGTTCATTGAGGTCGGCTTGTATGTTGGAGACATCCTGTAAGGACGTTTTTCCACTGCATAGCTTGGTGTCATCTGCAAACACTGAAATGGTACTTTTAATCCCAGATCCAATATCATTTATAAAGATATTAAAAAGTAAGGGTCCCAACACTGAACCTTGGGGTACACCACTGATAACCTTAGACCATTCGGAGTATGAATCATTAACCACTACTCTCTGATAATATGGCATTGTGAAAGGCGAGGTGATCAATGGACGGTATGTTTCACCTCACATGCGTTCATTTTCAGGGAACTAAGGCAAAATCCAGTCCAGGTGTTTCCAGCAACCTTAGAAGGCTTGGTTCTGCACCAGATTTCGTGGTACACTTGTGTCCACCAACAGGTGTTATAAATAAGCAGGAGTAAAGCAAAGATTTGCTCTGGCCTGGGACTGAGGAGACATGAAGCCTGAGAGAGCTGATGAACTGAAGTATGCTTTATGACTGAAACAAAAAGGTTTGCATTGATTTTGTTTTGTGGGTGACTGGGAGAAGCCCTTCACCTCTCAGATACAAAAACTGTAAATGTTTAGTAAGAGTCTGGATGGCAAGGATTTATTTTCTGTTTTGTTTGTTTGATTTATATGCAACCTTTTAAAATAAAACTGGCTACAAGTCAGCTTTTAAAGCGGAGTTCCACCCTATTAAAAGTCAGCAGTTACAAAAAGTATAGCTGCTGACTTTTAATAATCGGGCACTCACCTGCCCCAGGCTCCAGTGATGCAGCCACCCGCAGTCTCACTCTTCTCCCCCTCCTCCGTATGGCCCCGACATCACAAGAGTGGGCACCCGGCTTTGGCTACAATCTGCACGCTGACCTCTGTGAATGGCCAGCATATCTTATAGGACCTGTGACGTGTCCCAGAAGATCGCTGGGTGGGAGGGGGGAGGTGAACTTCCTTCTGACTCCACGGTGCCAGGAGAGAAAGTGTACCTGGGACCCTGTGAAAACAGGGTCCCTGCCCCCCCCCCCCAAAAAAAATATGACATGCCAATTGTGGCATATCAGGGGCTCACCTTCGCTTTTGGGTGGAACTCCGCTTTAAGAAAACCTGCCTTTTGGACTACCTTTTTCCCAGGGAAGGTGATCCCCATTGAGTTAACCCCCAACAGAATCTACTTGATTAATGCAGCATTCCCTTTATAAGCTCTGGGGTCCTGTCAACCTGGACATATGTGGACATCGGCATACATCCTAAATAGTCCAGGGAAATTTGTAAAACTCAAGTCGTCCATGGTGGAGTTTGTTAAATTGCGGGGGTGACTCTTTGCATATCAGGTTGACCTTGCTTTTCTATCTTTAATTTCTTCTACCCTTAGCTGTGCTTTCTGGCTACAAGAATTTTTTTTTTGATCCTGGTTACCCTTGGCAACCATCCTTGGCAGCACTTCCCAACTATGATTCTGTCTCATCCTTTGGTGCTGACCAGTGGCGGCTGGTGAATTTTTAGGATAGGGCACCAGACCCCGCCCTTCCTTTTTGACCCCTCCAACTTCTCATAAGCCCCACCCCTTATAGAATCCACCCACTCCTTACCCTGTATTCCACTTGCTTCCACCCATGGTGTCAGGAGTCTACAGCTCAGCATCACAGGACAGAGTATACATTCCCAGCATCACAGATCAGGGTATATAGCTCAGCATTACAGATCAGGGTATATAGCTCAGCCTCACAGATCAGGGTATATAGCTCAGCCTCACAGATCAGGGTATATAGCTCAGTATTACAGATCAGGGTATATAGCTCAGCCTCACATTATTAATGTGGAGCTATATACCCTGATCTGTAATGTGGAGCTGTATACCCTGATCTGTAAAGTGGAGCTGTATACCCTGATTTGTAATTTACAGATCAGGGTATACAGCTCTACATACAGATCAGGGTATATAGCTCCACATTACAGATCAGAGTATACAGCTCCACATTACGGATCAGGGTATACAGCTCCACATTACAGATCAGGGCCTCTAGCTCCACATTACAGATCAGGGTATATATCTCAGCCTCACAGATCAGAGTATATAGCTCCACATTAGAGATCAAGGTATACAGCTCCACATTATAGATCAGGGTATATAGCTTCACAATACAGATCATTGTATACAGCTCCACATCACAGATCAGGGTATATAGCTCCACATTACAGCTCAGGGTATACAGCTCCATATCATAGATCAGGGTATATAGCTCCACCTTACAGATCAGGGTATACAGCTCCACATTACAGATCAGGGAATTTAGCTCAGCCTCAGGATATATAGCTCACACCACCCTGTCCACAGCATGTTATTGACAAACACCAACCCCCTAGCCAGCGGCAGGGGACTAACAACTCCCCACCCTCCTTCGCACTCTCCTCATGCTGCCAGCGTGTCGGAACCTAACTGATCCAGGCATGGGACTGGGGATGGGGTGTCCTCTCCTTCTCTCCTTCGCTCGTGCAGGCAGTGGCTCTCCTCCCGCTCCTCCCTCATCTCCTCTCTGTTTCTCCAAAGCGCTAGGCATCCAATAGGATCACCTGATGCTTTGTCCAATCAGGAAATAGGTCTCACCACCTGCCTCCTGATTGGTGGGGAGGAATGATAGTGAAAATTCATTTGCTATGGCCACACAATCTTCACCCAGAGCCCACCCTTTTTTGAAGCCTATTAGAGCCTCTAGCTCTAATCAGGTGCTTCAAAAAGAACTACCCCGCCATCGGAATTCACGCGCCCTGAAAGGAGCTGGGCGCATGGATAGGGGGGCGGTGGCAGGGATTATGTACTTTGAAGCGAACATCATCAGAGGCCTCCATTGTTGTGAACAAGCACGCAGCTAGCATGTGAAACATTAACCAGCATATTTTCCTGTGACCTGCTTTGGCTTGACGATTCCAATGAAAGAACCTTTATTCCTTTCCTGTCGGTGTGGTGTTCAGCCATCTTCTTCTTCTAGAGGCCATCCATTGGCCGAAAAAGATCACCCAGGAAAAGCATCAGGGTAGCTGATAGCAGCAGAGCATCAAGCAGTGAATGGACTCTGGACCTTTAATGCTAAGAGAGCACTGTGTGAGGTAAGTCTGCTCTATCCTTACACTTTATGGCAAGAACTCACACAAAGCAGCATTTAATTCCACTTTATTTTTATATATACACTGCTCAAAAAAAAGGAACAATTCAACTCCTGGGATATTCATCTGGTCAGTTAAGCAGCAGAGGGGGTTGTTTATCAGTTTCAGCTGCTTTGGTGTTAATGAAATTAACAACAGGTGCACTAGATGGGCCACAATGAGACAACCTCCAAAACAGGATTGGTTTTACATGTGGAGGCAGTCCAACTCCTCTAGGATGGCACATCAATACATGCCATTGCCAGAAGGTTTGCTGTGTCTCCCAGTGTGTCTTAAGAGCATGGAGGAAATTCCAGGAGACAGGCAGTTACTCTAGGAGAGCTAGACAGGGCCATAGAAGGTCTTTAAATAGGAAGTATACTCCCTTTGTTTGTTTGTACCTATAGGTAAGCCTAGAATAAGGCTTACCTATAGGTACTGTAAATATCTCCTAAATTGCACAGTTTAGGAGATATTTACTGTATACGCCGGCTATTACATCATCGACGCATGTGCCATTTCTTCAGGGCCTGTTCCGTGACTGCCAGCTCCCGCGCACATGCCAATTACAGTGCCAGAGCCCGGGAATCAAGAAGAAACACGGGGGAAGATGTCGGCCGTGTCAGTGGTGTGCGGGCTTCATTCAAGGTAAGTATTTCATAATGAGCTAGTATGTGATGCATACTAGCTCATTATGCCATTGTTTTACAGCTTTTTTTAATGGGGATTTACAACCTCTTCAGCAGGACTGGTACCTGCTTCTTTGGAGAAGGAACAGGATGAGCACTGCCAGAGTCCTACAAAATGACCTCCAGCAAGCCACTGGCATGAATGTCTGTGACCAAACAATCAGAAACAGACTTAATGAGGGTGGCCTGAGGGCCCGATGTCACTGCACCATGGAGCTTAATTGGCATTCGCCATTGAACACCAGAATTGGTAGGTTCGCCACTGGCGCCCTGTGCTTTTCACAGATGAGAGCAGGTCCACCCCGAGGACATTACCCATACTTTGGGACATTATGTTTTGGTCCATCCGTCGCCACCAGGTTGCACCTCAGTCTGTTCAGGAGCTCAGTGATGCCCTGGTCCAGATCTGGGAGGAAATATCTCAGGACACCATCAGTCATCTCATTAGGAGCATGATCCAACATTTTCGGGCATGCATATAAGCCCGTGGGGGCCATACAAACTACTGAGTACCATTTTAAATTGCTGCAATGAAATTTCAGAAAAATGGGCTAGCCTGCTGCATCATTTTTTTCACTTTGATTTTCGGGGTATCTTTGAATTCAGCCCTCTGTAGGTTGATAATTTTCATTTCCATCAAATGATGTGGCATCTTTCATTCCTAACACATTAACCAGTTCATATCAGTATAGATGTTCAGCATCATATTTTTCCCCATTGAAATCTGATGTGTTTTCAAAGTGTATATTGTTTGTAATGAAATAATGGATTTGTTTACAGTGGAGTTCATGGTCAAGTGACAAAAGTATTGTGTTGAAAGTGCCAAAATCTCTGCCAATGCCAAGGACAACAAATTTGACAAAAATATGTTGTTCGACGTCTTAAAAAGCACACTTCAGTCCAAATGAGAACTGAGAATCAAACATTTCAGGCATACAGGGAGATGGAAATCCATTCAGAATATACAAAACATGACAGAACCCCCTCTCCTACTATAGAACACTATGCAACTCTGATAGAACTTCAGAGATAAATCCATATATTGTCCCCCTACTCCATATGTTTGGAAACCAACCCTATAAGACATGGCTTTTCCAAGTCTTACACCCTACTCATTTCTCCTCTTAAACATTATTCCCTACCCAATTTACATAAATGGGAGAGAGATTGTTTTTAAACTAACTGACATAAGTCACAGTGACATCCCTACAAATTTCCTCCTTCACTTGTGGCCAGCCCCCAGAAAGCAATACAGGTGCTCCTTGCTTATTAATTCTCTTATGTAGCACCCTCTAGTGCTAGGCTAGTGTAGGTAAATTTGTTTTTGTGATTGATGGTAGTTGTGTGAGTCTGTAATTGGGTCAAATTACTGTAGGTCAGGCTGGAGAGCTCTACAGTTCAGGCCTCTGGTACCTCCCCCTAGTTCTAGAAGCTTGGAGAAGTTTCTGAAAGCTAGTGGGGGGAGGCCAGGTGGTGCTAATCTGCATATTTATAGGAATTTAGCCAATTCCCAAGCAGGGGGGCTGGGAGGGTGGCTGGATTAGCCCTTAAATATTGTGGATCCCTGCAAGCAAGCTGTGTCCTGTAGCCTGGGAGAGGCCCTGGGGCTGAGGGGGGTTCTGCCTCCAGGCTGGAAGCTGAGTGAAAGGAAGAAGGACAGAGGGATCTCCAGTACCTTACAGTCTCTGCTAGGAGACCCCTGACTTGCATGGAATGACCTGGACAGCAGGAGGCCTGAACAGTGGTCTCTTCTGAAGCAGCAGGATTCCCAGGGACAGTGTGAGTTCCTCTACACCCCCAAGGCCAAAAAGAGTTAAAGCTACCAGTTGCAATATCCACCACTCTTTTCTGGGACTGTGCTAGAAAGGCTATGACTCAACCCCTTGCCCTGGGACACTTCACTAAGCAGATAGGAAGGCTGGTATTTTGTGAGAAAGGGGACATAGAGCTCCTTCAAGCTTGGATACTTACACCAAGCAGCCAGATGGGCTGGTATTTTTGAGAAAGGTGACATAAAGCTCCTGCAAGTTGGGGCATTTGCTAACTTTTCCCCCAGGGGACACAGAGCTAGAAGGGGGATTACCATTGTCAAGTCCAAGAAGGCTGTTGCTGTTCCAGAGGGAATGCAGTCAAGGATTTGTTGTTTTGTAATGTGCATAGAGAAAAAAGTTGTCCACAACGTTGCTTTTTCAGTCAAGTTGGGCATCCCATAATACCTATAACCTATCAAAGTTATTTTCCTCTGAAAAATAACAAAACTAAGTCCATGGACTGATTCCTTGCCTCTGAATGAGAGTGAAAAATGTGTGTTACCTGGCTGTGCAGTAATAGGGTGACCCAAAAATCTGGCGGGTCCTGCAGGGGTAGCACTCCACTTTTGTTGGAAGTACACTGACCCGACCACTTTCTTTCTTACCCCCACATTATGTAATAGCACCCTCCTGGTTTAGTTGAAGATAGAAGAAAATGAAAAATGGTACATTTTCCCATCAAGCTGCTCAACTAGTGCAATTTGACAACTTTTTTGCCAATTATTCAGAAAACATAGACACAGTTGATGCTTTCAAAACACAACATTAAGCACTAAAAAATAAATAAATAGTTCCATGTTGACTTACCTCCAACACCAAAAAGCCTGGGAAAAGAGTTTATAAGCTTATAGAATCACTGAAGCAAAAACTGGGTGTGGTTACATTGTTTAAGAGAGTTGACTTATAAAGGGAACCTTATGAATATAAATAATTGAGCAGACATAGGGAGCTGTGCAGTGCACTTAGAAAGTAAGAAAATATACCTAAATTAAATTCCGGGATGCAAGAGAAGTGGTACTATGCAGTTTTCATGCAGACATTTCCATTTCAAGTGTGGGCTGGGCATTCCTTGCTGAATTCTTTGTCTGTACAATACTTGTCCCACCTTTGAGTAAAGGTTTCATCACTAGGTATGATTTCTGTTCACTTACTGGCACTCTTTCCCTTAGCCTAGCACTCCTTTACTATCCGCTGAGCTCATTTAAACTCCCGCCACTGTATCTGATCAACTCCCTTGATATTTTTGCTGGCATGTTATGGTTAGTCAGGAGGTCATGACATGCCTCCATAGTAACATTGCAGCCCAGAAGTCTCACTGGAGAAGCAACCGTAGGGGACCCTGTAGCTTAGAGTGAAAAAAGTCAAATGGTCATTGTGAATTTACAATTTTTTTCCACAATAGCTCTCACTGTTGAATGATTATCTTTTCCATATACCCAGGGGCTGCTTTAAATTAAATATATAAGAGAATACACTGTTTGCTAAAGTTTGCTAACCTATATACTGTGGTTCTGAAAATAAACATATCTATACAATTGACAAATACAATATACTCAATTAATATGTGACAGTTTATGCATTTTTAAGAGGTGAACTTTATATAGCTTTACCAGTTTTACCTTTTGTTTCTAAATATATGTTTAGTACATGCTCCAGGCAAGTCCTCGCTGGAAACACTAGTCTGTACAGCAGTGAAAGACCAATGTATTGAATAATTTATTGAAGGAAAATATTTTAACAACCTTTTTAAATATTTATCTGAAAAGTGGTTGAATGAGAATGTAAAAAGTTACAAGTTTGACAGTTGTGTAATATAATTAAGTCAGCACAGATTTTATTTAGTTAGTAACGCTAAATGGAAATTAGGATAATCATCATTACCTATTCATTATACAGTAAACCTGTCATGCAAGACATATGGGGCTGCCATTGCTGACCCCCTTTTGAAAATGCACATTGACTGGTTGTTGTGCTAGGTAGACTTAATACATTTGTGTCACTGACCTTGTGCAAGTATGCAGATTAAGACAGTCAGAGCAAAGTGAAAAGCTCCTGGATGCACCCTTAGATATATAGCAGATACTTCAGGTTAGTGATTCAAAGTATTAAAGTACGTAGATCAGCAGGGCAGCCAGGAAATTAGCATTCGTTAGAGCTCTAAAAGAGCAGATTTGGGGCTATTCACACTTGTCTGTTTTGGTACAGCACAACTCTTGCAAAACCACAGTGCTACAGTCAGCATATAAATGAATTGATGACAAGAATGACATTTTCTATCTGCTGTAAGGAATAAAAGATTTATTTATTGCCGCAAAATCTGAAAATCAGAATTTGGAAAAAACTGCTATCACAGATCAGCTGTATGGTTGATCTGTTACCTTCAGATGTGGACTGTTCCCATATTTCTATGGCTGCAAACCTTAACTGTTACCTGTAGTCCCATTGATGGATGGTCTGTTCTTATCTGACTCCTGCACTAGTCCGGAAACCGTGGGTGCTACACAATTTCACCTGCTGTCTGATAGGGATGAGCTCAGGCACATTTGGATCTTAGTCCAAACCCACATGAGCTATCCTGCTAGGAAGTAGTCACTCAGCACTGCCAATCATTAAAAGCTCAGGCATTCCTTGCCCCGCAGCTGCACGGGCAAGTATACGTGCGGCTACAGGACGGGAAATGCCCTGGCAGCATATTGTTGGTGGTGTGAAGTAACAGCTTCAGGGCAAGATAGCTCAGGTGGGTTTTGGATTAGGATATGAGCATGCCTGAGCTCATCCCTACTGTCTGATATAGGACTAGTCCCTGCCCAGTCTGGAAATTGGTGACTAGGGATGGGCCGAATTACCCCCTGTTTGGTTTACACCAGAACTTTCAATCATCGCGAAAGTTTGAAACCGGATAACTAACTCCTTTGAAGTCTATGGGACCTGAACTGTAAAAATCAAAAGTGCACACTTTGAAGGCTTATATGCAAGTCATTGGGTATACAATGGTTATGGGGGTCTGGATACTGGCCAGGGGGACATGTATCAATGTAAAAAAAGTTTGTAAAAAATGGCTTGGGGAGCCAGTCTGTATGATTAGGACACAATGTTGTGCACTGGGAACAAGGTTAGAGATTTTTTGGATAAATTATGGTGTCTCTTCCACAGACTTTGGATAGAAGTAACAGGGGCTGAAAAATTGGTCTTTGGGTGTTGGTGTGTTGATAAAGCAAGAATTGGCCTTGTTGTCAAAAATTGAAATTATATGCACATGTCAAACAGGTGTGGAAAAATTAGTCTTTGGGTGTCGGTGACACCTTCACACCATAAACCTATTGAGTTATTCTTGATGAAAGCAAGAATTGGCCTTGCTGTCAAAAATTGCAATAATATGCACCTGTCAAATAAGTGTGGAAAAATTGGTCTTTGGGTGTCTGTGACGCCTTAACACCGTAACCCTATAGAGGTACTTTTGATGAAAGCAATAATTGGCCTTGCTGTCAAAAATTGCAATGATATGCACCTGTCAAACAGGTGTGGAAAAATTGGTCTTTGGGTGTCGTTTGTGCCTTCATACCGTAACCCTATTGAGATACTCTTGATGAAAGCAAGAATTGGCCTTCATTTTGAGAAATGTCAGACGGTCCACGGAGTCTGTGGCAGGGCAGCCCAGCAGCTCAATTGCACACTGGGCAAGTTCCGGCCAAAGGTCTATTCTATTGACTCAGTAAGCCAGTGGATCGTCGACTGGAAAGCTCTCCATCTCTGTTTTAGCCCTTAGATAATCCACCATGTGATACAGACGCTGCCGATGGGATGTGGAAGCTGACAGCCCTGGGTGGTAAGGACTAAAAAAAATGTGAAATGCATCACTTAGGTGGCCGCCTTCTCCACCGCTCCTCTCTTGACCAACAGAAGCCTCAAAACTAAGTTTTCCATGACACTGTAACCTGCCAGATTTGGGAAAAGCGTTCAATAAACTCCTCTTTAAGGTGTCCTCAAGAGATTTCATCTTCTGCACTCTCTGTGGGGCCGGGATGAGTTCTGAGACTTTCCCCTTGTAACAGTGGTCAAGGAGGGTTGCCAACCAATATTGATCCTTCTTCTTTATGCCACGTATTCTTGGGTCCTTTTGCAGCCTTTGAAGCATGAAGGAGCCCATGCACCACAAATTTGCAGAAGCATAAGAAGCAGACTTCTCGGCGTCACTCAGAAATATAGTATCTGGAACTGCCTCCTCCCAACCACGTACTACTCCCAAGGATTCTGGGGAAAAAAAAAACATATTTTACTGTTTGACCTATGGGGGCAACAAGCTGCAGCACTGAACCCTGTCCTGCATCCTTCTGAGTAGCAAGCAGAGTTGCCCAGTGTGCTGTGAATGAAATATATTGTCCCGGCCCATGCTTGCTGGACCAATGGTCAGCAGTAACATGGACTTTGCAGCTGGCTGCCTTGCCAAACAATGCCATAACAATGCCTCTCACGTGATGGTACAGAGCTGGAATAGCCTTACATGAAAAGAAATAGCAACTGGGAACCTGCCATTGTGGTACAGCACATTCTGCAAATTCATGGAAGGGGCAGAATCCGCCAGACAGAAAGGCAGAAGTTGTAGTGCCTGCAAATTTGACAAGCTTGCATTTAGACGCTGGGCATGTGGGTGGCAGTGACTGTATTTTTTTTTCCACTGCAGCAGATGGGGCAGAGAAATTTGCCGGCTATAGTCTACAGCTGGTGGCGTGCTGCTGGCAGATGTGCTTCAAGGACCTGGGACACCCTGCACTATACCATAATCCCTGTCAGTGGAGGATGCTGAGAAGTCATGAGGTATAGCAGGGGCAGACTGAGGTGAGTAAGGAGGAGGAACAGATTTGCACCCCTTTTTGTGGCTTTTAGGCTATGGACTGAGAGGTGGGAGGTCAAATGCCTTATCAAGCATGTGGTATTCAAATGGATGGTGTTTTTGCCACACTTGATGTGCTTGAGACAAAACAGTGCGATCAGTGCCTCACCCTCATTTTCCTTCTCTGCTCTATCTGGCACCCAAGTTGCGTCAGTGACCTCATCATCATAATCTCCTCCATCCTCATTACCATTGGAGACAATTTGGCAATACATTGCAGCTGGGGGGAGCATAACTGTCAATTTGTGTACCAGTGTTCTCCCCTTTTTGTAGGCTCTTGTCCCTGTCTTCCTCAACCTCAGAACCAAGATCTGAATCAAGTAATGGCTGTGCATCGTCAAGGAGCAAGTGGCTCACGCTGTGTTCAATTAACTCTGCAGACTCCTCTATGCCTTATGCTGGGGCTATGGCAGGAATAGCTGTGGACAAGGAGGCAGGTTTAGCCACTCTGACAGCTGCAGTGGACTGGGTTGTGCTTCACACTCATTTTCCTCCTCTGCTCTATCTGGCACTCGAGTCGCGTCGGTGACCTCATCATCATAATCTCCACCATCCTCACTACCACTGGAGACAACTTGGCAATACACTGCGGCTGGGGGGAACATAACTGTCAATTTGTGTACCAGTGTTCTCCCCTTTATGTAGGCTCTTGTCCCTGCCTTCCTCAACCTCAGAACCAACATCTGCATCGTCAAGGAGCAAGTGGCTGACGCTGTGTTCAAATAACTCCACTGACTCCTCCATGCCTGTTGCTGGGGCTATGGCAGGAATAGCTGTGGACAAGGAGGCAGGTTTAGCCACTCTGGCAGCTGCAGTGGACTGCACACTAGTCTCTGCTTGGGTGACAGAGGATGAGGACGGTTTAGCAAGCCAGTCCACCACCTCCTTTGCATGCTGTGGCTGCGTAGCATGGGCAACATCACTAAACAGAGGAAATTATGCCCTGCCTGAGGACTGATCAAGTCCACCTTTGCCTGTGGACACATACGCTGCTGGCCCCCTCACTGTGCCATGGGAATGTTTGCCTCTCGTTGTTGTCCTCCCAGACATGATGGGGGTGCCTATTAACAAAATGTAATAAAGATGTGGAAATGTGGATGTGGATGCACTTTAACCACTCGCTTACTGGGCACTTAATCACCCCTCCTGCCCAGACCAATTTTCGGCTTTCAGCACTATCGCATTTTGAATTACAATTACACGGTCGTGCGATGTTGTACCCAAACAAAATTTTTATCATTTTTTTCCCACAAATAGAGCTTTCTTTTGGTGGTATTTGAATACCTCTGCGGTTTTTATTTTTGGCGCTATAAACAAAAAAAAGAGTGACAATTTTGAAAAAAGAACAATATTTTTTACTTTTTGCTATAATAAATATCCAAAAAAATAATTATTCATCAGTTTTGGCTGATATATATTCTTATACATATTTTTGGTAAAAAAAATTGCAATCGGCGTGCATTAATTACGCAAAAGTTAGCGCGTCTACAAACTATGGGAATTGATTTATGGAGTTTTTATTATTATTTTTTTTTTTACTAGTAATGGCGGCGATCTGCGATTTTTATCAGGACTGCGACATTGCAGCGAGCATGTCAGACATTCTTGACACTTTTTTGGGACCAGTGACATTCATACAGCGATCAGAAATGTAAAAAGCCACTGATTACTGTATTACTGTCACTGGCAGGGAAGGGGTTAGTACTAAGGGGACAATCAAGGGGTTAACTGTGTTCCCTGTATGTGTTCTAACTGTATGGGGGCTGGGCTGGCAGGGACATTACAGATCTCACTGATCCCGATGACAGGGATCAGTAGATCTATCATGTCCCCCTCACAGAACGGAGAACCGTCGTGTTTACATTGGCGGTTCCCCGTTCTGCCTCTCCATCAAGTGATTGTGGGTCTTGAGCTGACATCGAGTCTGCCCGACTCGTGGGCAAGCCCACGCAGCGCGCGTGAGAGCGCACCGCCACCGGCTGTGAGTGTGTGCGGGGAGCACGCAAAAGGGCGGACGTCTATGAACGTTCCCCCGGCAATTCAGGTCCACGCTGTAGTAGTCTTTTGGCTATAGCCGGACCTGTACTGGTTAATCAATGGAAAGTGGTGTTTGGTGCACTTTAACTTGATTACTCACTACACACTCCACTGATACACTATAACACACTGTAGTAAAACTGCACTGATGCACTGCAATATACTGTGTCAAACGTGCAGTAACACACAGAAATATACTGCAGTAAACATGCACTAACACACTGAAATATATGGCAGTAACGTACTGAAAAAAATGTGTTAAACAGCACGTAACGCACTGAAATATACTGCTTTAAACATGCACTATCGCACAGAAATAAACTGCATTAAACGGAAGGCACTGAAACATATGGCATAAAACTTGCAGTAATGTACTGAACTATACTGTGTTAAACGTGCACTAACGCACAGAAGTTAACAGCGTTAAATGGCACGTAAGGCACTGAAATATACAGTGTTAAATTTGCAGTAACGCACTGAACTATACTGCATTAAATGGAAGATAACACACTGAAATATACGGCTTTAAACTTGCAGTTATGCACTGAACTATACAACCTTAAACTTGCAGTAACGCACTGAAATATACAATGTTGAACTTGCAGTAACGCACTGAACTATACTGCATTACATGGAAGGTAGCACACTGAAATATACGGCGTTAAACTTGCAGTAACACATATAAATATTAAATATCAGAGACAAGAGATTGCAGCGCTTTCACCAAAAGATCCTCCTGCATGTGATGATAGAGTCCAAAAGTAGGGTGCTCTGGCTGTTGTGTCCTCCAAACCACACTTAGACAGCAATAAAATTAGAAAAAGCCGTGTCCATTTTCTTACATCATATTTATTAGTACATGTTAAAATGATATGGACAGCTGACACATTTCAGTACACTGCCTTGGTCACAGCATGAAGATAAAATGACAAACATACTATTTATATATGAAAAATGGGAAACATACCCCACCCATTGCATGAGCAGGAAATTCAATTATACTAATGAGTCATTGTATTGCTCAGCTCATAGGGTTGAGGAAGAATCTTTGCATACCACTAGAGAAACAGTCATAGAAGCAGTTTACGAAGATTCTTCCTCACCCCTATCAGCTGAGCAATACAATGACTCATTAGTATAATTGGATTTCCTGCTCATTCAATGGGTGGGGTATGTTTCCCATTTTTCCTATATAAATAGTATGTTTGTCATTTTATCTTTGTGCTGTGACCAACGTGGTGTGCTGAAACGCATCAGCTGTCTGTATATTTTTAACATGTATTAATAAATATGATGCAAGAAAATGGACATGGACTTGCCGGCTTTTCCTAATTTAAACACACAGAAATATATGACATTAACGCACTGAAATATGCGATGTTAAACTTGTAGTAACACACTGAACTATACTGCGTTAAATAGAAGGTAACACACTGAAATATATGGTGTTAAACTTGCAGCAATGCACTGAAATATACTGTGTTAAATGTGCACTAATGCACAGAGATTAACTGCATTAAACGACACTTAACTCACTGAAATATACGGCATTAAACTTGCCATAATGCACTGAACTGAACTACGTTAAATGGAAGGTAACACTGAAATATCTGGTGTTAAACTTGCAGTAATGCACTAAATTATACTGCCTTAAACAGAAGGTAACACACTGAAATATATGGTGTTAAACTTGCAGTAATGCACTAAATTATACTGCCTTAAATGGAAGGTAACACACTGAAATATACAGCATTAAACTTACAGTAACACACAGAAATATAGGCTGTTAAACTTGCAGTAACTCACTGAACTATTCTGCATTAAACGGAAAGAAACATACTGAAATATACAGTGTTAAACTTGCAATAATGTACAGAAATATATGACATTAAACTTGCAGTAATGCACTGAAATATATGGTGTTAAACTTGCAGTAATGCACTGAACTATATTGCGTTAAATGGAATGTAACACACTGAAAGATAGGGTGTTAAACTTGCAGTAGTGCACTGAACTATACTGCCTTAAACGGAAGGTAACACACTGAAATATACAGCGTTAAACTTGCAGTAACGCACTGAAATATACTGTGTTAAATGTGCACTAATGCACAGAAATTAACTGCGTTAAACAGCACGTAATGCACTGAAATATATGGTGTCAAACTTGCAGTAATGCACTGATCTTTACTGCATTTAACGGAAGGTAACACCCTGGAATATATGGCGTTAAACTTGCAGTAATGTACTGAAATATACAGCGTTAAACTTGCAGTAACGCACTGAAATATATGGCATTGAACTTGCAGTAATGCACTGAACTATACTGCATTAAACAGAAGGTAACACACTGAAATGTACGGCATTAAACTTTCAGTAACGCAATGAAATATACTATGTTAAACGTGCACTAACGCACTGAAATATGCAGCGTTAAACTTGCAGTAACGAACTGAACTATACTGCGTTAAGCGGAAGGTAATGCACTGAAATATATGGCGTTAAATTTGCACTGAAATATGCGGCGTTAAACTTGCAGTAACACACTGAACTATACTTCATTAAACGGAAGGTAATACACTGAACTACAGTGTGTTAAATGGAAGGTAACACACTGAAATATACAGTGTTAAATTTACAGAAATATGTGGCATTAAACTTGCAGTAACACACTGAAATATACAGCGTTAAACATGCAGTAATGCACTGGACTATACTGCATGAAACAGTAAGTAACGCACTAAAATATATGGCATTAAACTTGCAGTAATGAACTGAACTATACTGCATTAAATAGAATTGTGTAGACAGTGACTTTACTGTGCATCCTGAATAATGCCAACTCATTTCAACAGCGAGACTGCTGTCTTTTTCAAGGTGAAAGGAAGTTCTTACTGATGCCCTCCCTATATATCCTCAGAGAAATGTTCCCATTTCCTATTCATTTAGACAATGTCACTTGAAATAGAATTATATTCTAATCATCATCAAAGTTTATTGTAACCTTAGTGAAAAGCAAACAATTCAATATCATTGTTAAGGCAATATGGTATGGAGTATTCATGTTCTATATATACTGTATATACCTTCATTCATTTTTAGACATTTTATCAATGTAATCCCCTCCCCCATTACTCGCTATTGAGAATATTATACCAAGCAGCATTTTGACTTTTCATGTACAACCTGCAGGAACTGGCTTTGTGGAAGAGATTTTAGAAGCTTAACCACTTCAGCCCCGGAAAGATTTCCCACTTTAGGACCAGAGCACTTTTTGCGATACGGCACTGCGTTGCTTTAACTGATAATAGCGTGTTTGTGCAACGTTGCACCCAAGTGAAATTAGTGTACTTTTTTTCCCCACAAATAGAGCTTTCTTTTGGTGTTATTTGATCACTTGTGGGTCACTTATGATCACCGCTATAAACAAACAAAGAGCGACAATTTTACAGAAAAAACAATATTTCTTACTTTTTGCTAAAATACATATCCAAAAAAATATAAAAAAAAAACACATTTTTTTATCAGTTTTGGCCAATATATATTCTTCCCCATATTTTGGTTAAAAAAAATCTAAATTGGCTTATATTGATTGGTTTGCACAAAAGTTGCTGTGTTTAAGAACGATGAGAATTCATTTATGGGGTTTAATTCTTTTTTACTAGTAATGGCGGTGATCTGTGTTTTTTAGCGGGACTGCGACATTGCGGCAGACATGTCAGACCATTTTGATACTTTTTGGGACCATTGGCATTTATACAGCGATCAGTGCTATGAAACTGCCCCGATTACTGTATAAATTTCACCGGCAGGGAAGGGGTTAACACTAGGGGGCGAGCAAGGGGTTAACTGTGTTCCCTGCATTGTGTTTCCAACTGTATGGGGGCTGGGCTGACTGGGGGAGGAGAGTGATCATGGCTTCTATATACAGGGAGCATACAATCACTCTCCTTCTCCCCTGTCAGAACGGAGATCCGTGTATTTACGTGGGTAGCCGGCGGACATTGGACCCGCCTTACCTGATTTCTGGCTCCCCCGCTACGCTGTGGGTGTGCGCATGTGCCCACAATGCTCAATCTCACAGCCGCCGTCAGGTGACGGCGTTTCGCGTTATCGAGCCAGGCTGTTGCCGCCAACAGTCTGACGGTGGGTGGACGTTTAGCGATTAAACTCTGACTCTTCTTTGTTTGAATTGCCCCCTAAAGCTGAAACCCTGGCACATATAAAAGACACAAGTTTGTTGAGCTATGTATTTATTAATAAATCATTAAAATGAAGTTTGCTTGCAATTTCCTGCATTGCAGCCAATTAGGTACGAAGCATGCAAATATGTTAAGATATTAGTGATCTATACTGCGCTAAGTGTGATAGGAATGTAGGGGCTGCTGCATCGCAACCAAACAAGAGTTGTGTGTGAGTGCAAATGCTAATATAGTGCAGCGCTCACTGAATTAGAAGGGAGTGAAAGTGGGATGGTGTGGGTTACCAAGAGATGGTTTTAAGAAAATTCAATCCCCCCACAATGTCAGCACGCATATCAAATGATTAATCCTTAAGTGTATCAACATTCGAAAGTGAAAAACAATAGTGCAAATATTTAAAAGTCAAATATTATATGAAAAACTCTCACGCCACAATTTTTTTACTTTTCAGCAGCTGCTGTTATGTCCTTTTAAGGAGGTGAATGATGTAATTTACACTAGGATAATAGTCCTGTATTAACAGCGCTTGCTTATTGGAGTGCTACACCTTGGTGCTGTTGTGTTGTGGATGTGTACACTAATGCACTTCACCACAGTTAGTGTCCCCTCTATCGATTTAAAGTGCATTAATACAATGCTCTCTGTTCAGATGTCCTGCTTGGGCAAAAATGTGCAATATTATCCAAATTAAAGTGCTTGTGTGCCAGTAGCTAGGGGCAATTTTCTATCTAATTAATATATATTACTTCAATCAACACATTATCAACATAATTATGCATCAATTTTCCAAATTTTCCAAAATATTGTGCAATAAAAATCGAAGTGAATCATACTCTAGATAATGTGCAAAATTGTTAAATCGTGTAAAATATATTTGTGCAGAATTATTGTCCTGTGCAGAATTAATTAGTATTATAAAAGTTCCAGTGCCATATATAAAGTGCAATCCAATTCATGAATAGCTTGATGCTATAACAGTTCTTTCATCCAGAGAGTATCCATGCATAGGGAAATACTCTTCCAAAGTGCTCGTGCCTGCGATGTGCCAAACCACCATGTGCAAAACGTAAGGTAAGATCCCTACTTACCAGACCTCGTTGACTCCCTTGTCTTATTACAAAGAGAAGTCAAACAGTGCTTGTGGTGTATTACCCGACCAAGGGTCCTCACTGGTGTAGCTTTACCTCCAAAGGATGTCGCTGGTTACTCTTCCTGGATGGTTTATAGGAGAAAGAAGAGATGTCTCATAGCACAACTCGTTTTCAATATCTCTGTCTTTATTTGCCAAACCGTGCTGATATTATAACATATGCGATAGTTTCCTACTGTTCTATGGAAGCCGCGACTCTGTAGTGTCGACGTGCGTTCCAAACTAACGTGGCCCAGCGCACCTTGCGTTCCAACTGACGCATTTCGTCACTTCTGTAACGTCTTCAGAGATGGAAGCCACGATGCGTTCCACAGCCTTATATCTTATGCCAGTTATACTTCACTTCCTTGTCATACAACATGGATTCATGCATATGTCACGTGGCGGTTTCCCATCCTCGTACTAATTACGCTATATGCCTTCCGATTTACTAGTAAGGGGGCCATCTACTGGTTAAGGCCAAATGCAGACTGCTTCCTGTATAATTTTCACCAATTAAAATTACTAATTAATTATTAGAGGTAATTAAAAACCTAGGCTCTGATGGCTAATAGGTAAATATAAAAATCTATAAAATTGCTAAATAGCAAATGGAAAAAAGGAAAAAATGAAAATAAATGGCAAATTTATGAATAAAAATATAAAAAATAAAAATAAAAATAAAATTAAAATTAAAAAATAACAAATGTATAGTCATGGGATAGACAGGGTGGAACCTCACTGGAGAGGATCTGATATGCGTAAGGCGGTGCCTCAGAATGAGACCCGCTGGATACACGAATTGGCTAGCCTTCACCCAAAAGGCATGAATTTAGATATTGACCTTAATTGCTTTTTGACTAATTATTAAGATTGTAAATGTATATAGCGCATGGCAGTTTTGAGCCCAATGTTTTAACAATTTTAACCATTTTTTTTAAACTACTTTGTATCCAAATACCAATTTTGTTCTTCTTGTGCCTTATCCTTATGTATATTTATTTATTTTATAAATAATTTTATCTTTATTTTTATTATTTTTATTTTTATTTTATTTTGTTGGTTTTTCATCCTTATATATTGTTCATCCTTTATCATTCATTTTATTTTATTTTTTATATATTTTATACATTTGTTATTTTTTAATTTATATTTTATTTTTAATTTTTATTTTATATTTCTATTCAGAAATTTGCCATTTATTTTCACTCTTTCCTTTTTTTTCCATTTGCTATTTAGCAATATTATAGATTTTTATATTTACCTATTAGCCATCAGAGCCTAGGTTTTTAATTACCTCTAATAAATAATTAGTAATTTTAATTGGTGAAAATTATACATGAAGCAGTCTGCATTTGGCCTTAACCAGTAGATGGCCCCCTTATGAGTAAATGGGAAGGCATATAGCGTAATTAGTACGGGGACGGGAAACCGCCACGTGACATATGCATGAATCCATGTTGTATGAAAAGGAAGTGAAGTATAACTGGCATAAGATATAAGGCTGTGGAACGCACTGTGCCTTCCATCTCTGAAGACGTTACGGAAGTTAGGAAACGCGCCAGTTGGAATGCAAGGTGCGCTGGGCCACGTTCGTTTGGAACGCACGCTGACACTGCAGAGTCGCGGCTTCCATAGAACAGTAGGAAACTATTGCATATGTTATAATATCAGCACGGTTTGGCAAATAAGGACCGAGATATTGAAAACGAGTTGCGCTATTAGACATCTCTTCTTTCTCCTATAAACCATCCAGGAAGAATAACCAGCGACATACCTTGGAGGTAACGCTACACCAGTGAGGACCCTTGGTCGGGTAATAGACCACAAGCGCTGTTTGACTTCTCTTTGTCATAAGACAAGGGAGTCAACGAGGTCTGGTAAGTAGGGATCTTACCTTACGATTTGCACATGGTGGTTTGGCACGTCACAGGCACGAGCACTTTGGAGGAGTGTTTCCCTATGCATGGATACTCTCTGGATGAAAGAACTGTTATAGCATCAAGCTATTCATGAATTGGATCGCACTTTATATATGGCACTGGAACTTTTATAATACTAATTAATTCTGCACAGGAAAATAATTCTGCACAAATATATTTTACACGATTTAACAATTTTTGCACATTGTCTAGAGTATGATTCACTTAGATTTTTATTGCACAATATTTTGGAAAATTTGGAAAATTTATGCATAATTATGTTGATAATTAGAGCTGAGCAGACATCTGGATGTTCGGGTTCGGCGGGTGCGGCCGAACTTCGCAAAAAATTTCGGGTTCGGTACCGAACTTGACCCAAACACTATACCCCGGACCCCGAACCCCATTGAAGTCAATGGGGACCCAAACTTTTTGTCACAAAAATGGCTGTAAAAAAGTCCTGGCAAGTGCTAGAGCGCTGCAAAAGGAAGTAAAATGGGGGTAAGAGTAGGACAAGTGCCCTACAAAAAAATGGGGATAGGGAAAATAACTTAAAATCAAATAAAAAGAATAAAAATGGGAAGGGGGGTGGACGTGGAGTAGGAGCCTAGAGGTTGACTAGGCCGCGACCGTGGCAGTGTAGGTGGAAGTGGCGGTGATGGAGGAGGAGGAGGTAGCCAACACTTTTTGTTGTTTTTTTTTTTTTTTCTAATTGGGGTAGCCCCCAAAATATTGAGGCATATTCAAAAAAACAAGTATACCAATGGCTGTGTGAGGCCGGTCTAAATGGCTATTCTGCACAAGGTACAGACAAGTCTTGTGGGATCCATGCCTGGTTCATTTTAATAAACGTTAGCTTGTCCACGTTGGGTGTGGACAGGCGGCTGCGCTTGTCTGTGATAACGCCCCCTGCCGTGCTAAACACATGTTCAGACAATACACTGGCTGCAGGGCAGGCCAGCACCTCCAAGGCATAAATAGCAATCTCAGGCCATGTGCCCAGTTTGGAGACCCAGAAGTTGAATGGGGCAGACCCATCAGTCAGTACGTGTAGGTGTGTGCACACATACTGTTCCACCATGTTGCTGAAATGCTGCCTCCTGCTAAGACCTTGCCTATCAGCTGGTGGTGCTGTTTGTTGTGGCGGGCTGCTGACAAAGCTTTGCAACATTTGGCCATGCTAACCCTGTCTTCTGAGGTGCTGGCGGTGCCACAGCTGCGTTGGCGGCCTCTTCCTCCTCCTCCTCTGCCTTCGTCTTTTGCTTCCACTGAGCCCCCGGTGTCATTTGGGTATGCCCTCAGCAGTGGGTCTACCAGTGTGCTTTGGTAGTTGCGCATCTTCCTCTCACGCTCCAGTGAGGGAATTAAGGACGGCACGAGCAGGGTGGCCACCCAGCAATCAGAACAAGTTACAATGTGGACAACTCGGCTGTCATTGCGCAGGCACTGCAGCATGTAGTCAGCCATGTGTGCCAGGCTGCCCAGAGGCAAAGACAAGCTGTCCTCTGTGGGAGGTGTATCATCTGTGTCCTCCGTATCCCCCCAGCCACGCTCCAGTGATGCCCAAGAGCTGTGTTGGGTGCCACCCTGCTGCGGTTCCTCCTCCTCCTCCTCATGATCTTCCTCGTCCTCCTCATCCTCCAGAACTATGCCCTGGCTTGAATATTTTTTACCTGGCCTATGCTAGTGCAGGAACCCACCCTCCGAGCCATTTGTGAATGACTGGCCTGATAACCGTAGAAATGACCCCTCTTCCTCCTCCTCATCCTCCTGTGCCACATCCTCTTTCATCATCGCCAAAGTGTTTTTTCAAGGAGACATAGAAGTGGGATAGTAACGCTGAGAACAGCGTCATCGGCACTGGCCATGTTGGTGGAGTACTCGAAACACCGCAATATGGTACACAGGTCTCACATGGAAGCCCAGTCTTTGGTGGTGAAGTGGTGCTGTTCCGCAGAGCGACGGACCCGTGCATGCTGCAGCTGAAACTCCACTATTGCCCGCTGCTGCTTGCACAGTCTCTCCAGCATGTGCAAGGTGGAGTTCCACCTTGTGGGCACGTCGCATAGGAGGCGATGAGCGGGAAGGCCGAAGTTCCGCTGCAGCACAGACAGGCGAGCAGCATCAGGGTGAGAACGCCGAAAGTGCGCACAGATGGCCCGCACTTTCTGCAGCAGCTCTGACATATCCAGGTAGTTTTTAAGAAATTTCTGTACCACCAAATTCAGCACATGTGCCAGGCAAGGGATGTGCGTCAAACGGGCTAGGCCCAGAGCCGCTACGAGATTTTGCCCATTGTCGCACACCAAACATAATCTGTCCCTTACAGCAACAGCAGGAACCTCTCCCTCTAGCAGTAGGCGATGATTTTAGAACAATAATCTGTCCCTTACAGCAACAGCAGGAACCTGACCCTATAGGAGTAGGCGATGATTTTAGAACAATAATCTGTCCCTTACAGCAACAGCATGTCCAACGCACCCCCCTCTGTGGAGAAAACTTGAAGGAGATCTTGTTCAGTGGTACCGTTCCCATCCAGGACACCACAGCGCCCTCCAGTGGACATCACACAAAACAAAAAGAATCAACCTTCTGGCTTTGGGAATCCATAGTATATTCAGGCTTGAATATAACTATTTTCTGGTAAGCTCATGCAAATATGTTGATAAGGAACAATCTGATCTCAATAGTCTGCTGCTGCTCTTTTACTGACCAGTGAGCAGTCTGGGGGTGAATAGAAGGCACTACGTTATTCTTTACCCTGAACTGGTGTTATCCATCTGGCTGTGCTGTGTAACAAGGTTGTGTGAATCTCAGCTTAGCTTTAAGGTAAAAACTATCCGAGAAATATACTTTGTACTTTCTTTGCTAATAAGAAATGATGTTAATAAAAGTTTAAAAAAATGGAAAAATATTGGTTTAAATGTGGGGTAAATAACTTATGAAATAATTACAGTAAACTAAAAATACAACATCTATAGCCTGCTCAATTAGCTTTTAAAATGAATAGTGCAGCCCTGCCTCCAGAACCAAGTGATGTATTTGATGAATATACAAATGACTGCCATTTGAAGTGTGAATTTTTTAAATTGCAAAGTTTACATTGGATACAATTATTCAGTGAGCAGAGTATTAGAAGCAATGACATAAAAAAAAACCTATAGCCTTCCTGAGAATTCAACACTAGAGTTGAGTGAACCCGGACTGTAAAGTTTGGGTCCGTACCGGACTTTAGGGTGTCCGTGCCCCGAACCCAAACTCGGACATTTGAAAAAAAAGTCTGAGTTCGGGTTTAGTATTCGGGTATTTTTGGCGCCTTTTCTATAGCTGCTGGGCAGCCAATCAACAAGCTTTTCACTAGTTTGCCCTTAGAAGCCATCACAGCCATGCCTACTAATGGCATGGCTGTGATTGGCCAGTGCATCATGTGACCCAGCCTCTATATGAGGCAGGAGTCACGTAGCGCCGCGTGTCAGATCGTCTCAGACTAGAGTAGGGAGAGCTTCATGGCGTTGCTGTGAGGGAAAGATTAGAGTTCCCAACTATCTCAGACTGCATTAGGGAGACCTTCATTGCGGTCCTGTGAGGGAGACATTACCGTTCAGAACCATCTTATAGTGCATTAGGGAGACGTTCCTGTCTGTGCTGTGAGGGAGACATTAGCGTCCAGAACCATCTTATAGTGCATTAGGGAGACGTTCCTGTTGGTACCAAGACCTGCGATTACAGAGGGAGTGTCGTGTCTGTCCTTGCAGAGGGATTACGTGA
>BLSH010491543.1:54215-84070 GCA_018402905.1 Glandirana rugosa | reverse complement strand
ATCTTCCGACGTTTTCCTTCTTTGTACCCCCATTCTCATCCTGTTCACGGGACGTTTGTTTACACCTATCCCTTTATTGAATTCTACTGTATTTTTTTATTTTTTAACCTCCTCCTCCACCTACACCTCATCCTCGGACCTCCAACTCCTCCGTCACTGGCACCGCCACATCCACCTTCACCACCACCTCCTCCATCGGTTGTGACAAAAAACAAACAAACAAAAAAAAAATATTAGCCCCATCGGGGGTTTTATAACTCTGTATAAGTTTTTTTTTTCGTATGGTTACCGACACACTCCGGTCAGATTTATAGATAAGACGCACGGCAGGGGGCGTTATCACAGACAAGCGCAGCCACCTGTCCACAGCCAACGTGGACAAGCTAACCTTAAAAT
Organism: Glandirana rugosa; assembly: GCA_018402905.1. Classification (NCBI taxonomy): domain Eukaryota; kingdom Metazoa; phylum Chordata; class Amphibia; order Anura; family Ranidae; genus Glandirana; species Glandirana rugosa. The sequence continues at coordinate 83,674 of BLSH010491543.1, read as the reverse complement.
GAACCAGGCATTGATCCCACAAGACTTGTCTGTACCATGTGCAGAATAGATATTTAGACTGGCCTCACACAGCCATTGGTATGCTTTTTTTTTTGAATATGTCTCAATATTTTGGGGGCTACCCCGATTATAAAAAAAAAACAAACAAACAAAAAACAGTGTTGGCTACCTCCTCCACCACCACTTCCACCTACACCGCCACGGTCACTGCCTCCTCAACCTCCAGGCTCCTACTCCACATCCACCTCCTCCTCCAATTTTTTATTTTTTTATGTCATCTTAAGTTATTTCCCTATCCACATTTGTTTGCAGGGCACTTGTCCTACTCTTACCCCCATGTTTCTTCCTTTTGCAGCCTTCTAGCCCTTTCCATGACTTTTTTACAGCCATTTTTGTGCCCAAAAGTACGGCTCACCATTGACTTCAATGGGGTTCGGTGTCCGGGGTCAAGTTCGGATCGAGTTCGGTGCCGAACCCGAATGTTTTCACGAGGTTCGGCCGACCCCGACGAACTCGAACATCCAGGTGTCCGCTCAACTCTATTCAACACCCAAGAGGTTTTGGAAGCTTTATCTATAACTACAAATGATTTCCTCTTGGAGTGTTAATGTTTAAAACTGCATAATGGTTATTTGAATATAATTCATTAGAGTCCAAAGAAAGTGATGTGCAGCAGAAAGCCTTAAAATGGACTGAAGAAGGAAAATTAGTTATAGCCAATGGCTTCAGAATCTTGACCTGGAAGGAAAAGCATGGATATCTAGAATCTTTCTTTGGCCTCCTTTTTATATAGAGCAGACAGTCAAATGGAATGGCAGGCTCTTAAAACTATATTACTCTCCTTATACTTTGACAGCAGGAGAGGGTGGATCACAAAAGATTAAGCATTACTTACAAATCTTTGGACAAAGTAAAGTGTGCATTTTTATACTGTTGTTGTGTAGTTGCCATTTTGAGGGATTTTTATTTCTGTTTGAATCTCCTTTTTCTCCCATATATAATTAAGTTGTCGTCATCCCTTAAAATATATGTCAGTGAAAACTCCCAGTTCCTTGTAAATTAAAAAATGAAAATACATATTAAAGATATGACGAATGTAGTCTTTGCAGAAAATGTGTCTCAATCTTTTACTGTGTCAGACATTACAGTTTTAAAGATTAAGACGGTTATAACTGAGGACATTTCAAAGCCTTGGTAAAACCTTAACTATAATTAAATATGTATGAATTTAATCTAAATTATACATGGAATTGATGAGTTACAAAATGAATGCTTAGTTTGTGCTTTGTGCCCATATTTCTGGGCTTTTAAATTGTCACTAAAGAGGCAGCAGAACATTATTCATTGTGGGATGTGACCGCAATGTAACAGATAACATGTGAATGAATCAGAAGTTTGAATAATATTGTTTATTTATTGGACAGTGTCCTACATTAGTGGAATAAGTTATAGGGTAATTGTTATTAAAATATTCACTAAATTAGTTATTCATTCCCTTTCTCATTTTTCTGTCTTCTTGTTGCTAGACTAATTAAGTACAACATGACACAAAAAGTAACTAGCTGGATGAAAGACAAATCTCTCAGTAGGCAGAGGATGTGCTCCCTCTTGTTCTTTGCCAGATTGATGAATCAGTATATTGGTATTACTATTTTTTCCTCCTATATTATAGCATAATATACATATACTGTATACATTTTTTTATACATATGTATATGTTACAGGGGTCCAGGTTTTGTAAAATGTTCTTAAGGGATGAGCCAGAAGCAGTTTTATACATGGAAAACCTAAGCTTGCATTTGCATCTCAGAACAGAATAAAAAGCAGTATTGCTTTAACAAGAGTATAGCCAGTGTGAATATCTTAAATGGGGCATATGCTGATTTACATTTTTTGTTGCTGAAAACTGCAGACACTCTACTTTTTCAGTTGCTGATATACAAATAAACTCAACAATTTCAACAAAAATGATTTAATAGTAATAATTATATTAATGTGCTAAAGTTTCTGTTTATGAATGCTTTAGCACAGGAAAATAATGTGTGCTAGGTTTGATAGTGAAAATAGTCAATTAAAATTAGCAAAGGAACTGCTAAAAGGAAAAAAAAATGAAGACATAAGAGTGTAAAGTAACGTAAAGCACATGTTGTTATTTTCTAATAGATGATGTCATTTGTGTTTTTTGCATTTTAACAATGTAAACAGAAAAATACAGGCCATTATTACCTGCCCCCTTCCGTCTGCAAATATCTAAGTCAGTCACTGACCTGGGAAAATCATGCAGTTAGTGAAGATGGAACATAAGTATATGTGGTCAGTTGCTGGATCAGTATTGAATCCATTACATTAACTTATCTAGTGAAAATGCATGTTCATAAGAACAGATCAACAATTGCAGTCTGCATATTTTTAATTTTTACAGTTTTCCTCTAATTGTGCTATTGACTATAATGTAATGGAATTAGAATATTCTAACATGTTAATCAAGGATTTAAAAACCTATATGTGCAACCCAAGCATTAAAGCTTAACTCCAGATGCTTGTTTTTATTTTGGATAGAGTGAGCATGGTTTAAAATTTCTGTTGGTGTTTATTTATTCTTTTTCTTTACCTTCTGTCCCAATGATGCCCATACAAGAAATGGAGGATCTAGTTGTCACTGGGACAAGAGGGCACAGACAACACTAGAAACATTGTCAGAAATGCTAACCCTTCCTAACTGTACTAAAAATTAGCTTTTGTCTGTCTATTCACTTTCCTGATGGGAAGTCAGGGAAAATGTCCCCATTAAAGCAATAGTTAATCAAAAAACCCCTAGCACATTATGAAAGACTTACCTTAAAATGAAGCCTCCAGTGGCATGCGGTCACTTTTTGAATGGCCGAGCTGTAATGAAGCCACTCCCATTATTGCACACAGGAGTCATTACCATGGCACAGTCAACTCAATAGATGGGACGCTGTCTGTTGAGTGCACAGTGTGCATGCTCTTGGGATGCCACTGGCTGCTGCTAAAGTAAATATTGCCTAAACAGTGCATGTTTGAGAGATATTTGCTGTACCTACAGGTAAGACTTATTATAGGCTTACCTGTAGGTATAAATGAACAAGCAGACTTTACTACCACGTTAAGGGAACAGGTGGCAATAAAAACCCAACTGTTACCTGTGAGGCTCAGTTTCTTTGCTAAAATATTTTTATGTTGTCAATATGGCAATTTATCAGCACAATTTCTTTGTAGCTTTTGGGATAGAAAATTGTAGGTATTGCATAACAAATTTAAGCTAAAGTACCATATGAAAGTATCAACAATAAGATCCAAATGTGTGTAATGTCTTATATTAATGCCATACACAAATATTGTTATAAAATGAAACATTTTTTAAATAATAAGTATACAATTACTTACTTTGCTGGCAATGGAAAGACAACCAGTACTGACTTCATGAAATTATACTCTCTCAAACCTATGTCTGTGCTCAGCATTCTGTGATTGGACAAGGGGAGTGGATGGGTGGGTAAAATACCTGCTATATGCCTTGTGACATAAAAAATTGCAACATGCACCATTTTATTCTTTAGGGCCTCCACTTAAAAAATATACAATGTTTGGGGGTTCTAAGTTGTTTCCTAGCAGAAAAAAAAATGCAGATTTTTACAAGTATGACAGAAATATAAGAATTGGCCGGGTAGGTGCGTGGTTAAAAAAAAAAAAACTTCATTTCCTAGAGTTCCACCTTAAGGGGATGTTCATTCATAGCCTAGTAAGCAGGTGGGAGGAGGTGAGGTGGCATAGGAAGCTGCAGGGCAGTGCATACCCTTACTACATACTGTATACAGTGATGCAGAAATAAAACCAAAATGCAATATATTGCAGCTTACCAATTAGATGTGGTGGCTGCATTCATTTTCTTTTTTTTGGCTTTATTTCCCTCTGTTCTGACCAGTAACGAGCTTCCTGTATTAGAGTGCCCCTACTCTGGAAGAACGAGCACAGGGACACCTTTGGATAGCAACATTGTCAGCCTGGGGTGGGGAGGGTAGTGTTAAATGTACTAGCAGATTTAAATACACTAACATCTTGAAGCAAAACTCCAGCTCACACTTTATAAGCAGTTACAGCAAACTGTTTTTTCCATTTGTAATAAGGTTTTACATAAATAAATAAGCACTTATTTTTAACCTACTGTCAGTGTTAAATGGGTTGTCTCTTCCCTTTAACTTCTATATCTGCAGAAGAGCTTGTTATTTAAAAAAAAAACAACAAACTTACTGACTGGAGCACCAGGCAAAAATAAAAGAAAGAAAACCTACATTAGAAAATGAATGCAGCCATCAGATCTAGTAATTTCTAAGCTGCGATATAATACATGCTTGCTTTTGGGTTTAATACCGCTTCAAAGCAAAAAAGGGGCTAATCTAAATGATCGCTATGCTATTATATGAAACATATGTTTGCTGTGTACATTGTATCTTCGTACTTTATATATATTTCATATAGTTTAACAGTGTATTCCTGGAAAAAGATACCAAACCGGTAGAGTTAAAAGAAATATCATTCCTGGTGACTTGGAAGAATACTAAGTATATAAATATATTTCAGCTTTAAAAATGAAACTTGTTTTAGACACTTTAAGATGATGAGATACCAGCATAAAAGTCATTTATAAAATGTATATTTACTGATGAATAAAAGATAAATGTATTTTAAGGGTGCTTAAGAGGAGAAAATCAAATATGGTGAAATAATTATGATGTGCAAAAATTACTATTTTTCAATTTTAAAGGCATCCAGGGAATCTTTATGTTATTGGGGATTTAGGATCCAAAGAAAACAGCAGAAACAATTTAGTGATATCTTTCTGAGGCTGACAGCCCTTTATTATCAAACCTTTAAACAAAGGTCCCACTTCTGCTCTGTGATTTATCCAATGGCAAGTAGACACTGGAAATTATTCTAAAAATGATTAGCCCACTCTCCAGTTTTGTCATTATGATTGGGATATATGTTTCTAATATATATGTTGACCTTTATTTTAAAACATTACGAGGTAAAGTATTATTTCTCTCATGCCAGAGGTAAAATCCCTTGCAAAACATAATTTAAATCGAGTATTGTAATTTAATGAACATGGCATGTTCAAAGGGTACATGAGAGGGTCATTAAAAAGAGAACAAGGACAAAGCAGGGGGAAACACATTGACTGCCATTTTACTTTGTCTTTAAGACATTTATGCATGTAAAATATTTCACTCTAAAAATACATGCAGAATCAAAGAGCAAGGCCCATACTGGTTTTATTGTAAAACGGTGGCTGTTAAATTGTATCCCAAGTCATCTAATATATCCCTTTGTAATAAAAACAGGATTTAACATTTTGCAAAATTTATAGTATGATGTAAATTAGATCCATTATGAAAGTGTGATGGGTGCATTGAGGAAAATATGGACTTTAAATCAACATTATCCAAATGTCATCACAGTAGCTTTAACCAGTCATAAGCTAATCTTTACTGAAATGGAGCTACTACAGATCTTTACAATCTATGTTGCAAGGGTAACCAGAAAAGGGTATATCTAGTGACATTCAAACATATTTTCTGACATAACTACTGGATTATATAACCAATAATTTAGTTTAATATAATAAAAGGAAATTGCAATTAATACTTTTTCTGAAATTGTAATTTTTCAATGAAGTATTGTGGCTCAATATTTTACATGCATGATACTGAACTGCAGAATTGTTGTAGCGTTTGGTTTGCTTGCACAGATGTTCTTAAAGAGTTACTAAACCCACAACAGTAAAATCAGTGTGTATATGCAGTAAAACGTGCTTGTTAGGCCTCATGTACACTGCAGCTGGTAAACGGGTGTTTAGGAGCAGTTGGGCCTTTTTCAGCTGCCCCTGAACTCTCCTCAATGTTATCTTATCAGTACATGTACACTGGGGGGTCCTTCATATATTTTTTTGGAAAGCAAAAAAATGCATTCAGGACGGATGCTCAGAGGCATTTGAAATGCCAAATCCTTGTAACAGCTTTTAAACGTGTGTAAGCACGGTAACTCGCGTTTAGTCGTGTTTCGTTTACAGGCGTTTTTAATGGAGAAAATTTTTTGAATATTTTCAATGTAAAAAATGCTTCTAAATGCAAATGCGACACAGAGGACTTTTTAAACGTCAGTTACTATCTGTCATGTTCAATCATTCAGGAGAGGTTTTAAACATCCCGTGTACATGAAACCTTATACTTACTGTGGAACCTAAGTGGTTAATTCTCTGCATTGTGTAAAAAGGCTGTTTGATCCTGTCTCCTCTAATCCTCCCCTTCTTCCAGAGTCCCCAAACTATCTCTGGATAGTACAAGGGGAGGCAAGGGGACAAGCTGCACATGCTCATTTTGGTGTGAGCTGCTGGAGAGTTTTTTTTTTTCTTGGGAGAGTGCATGTGATCAGCACAGGGCCATTCAGCATTGTCAATACAGAGGGTCAGGGGTCCTGCATCCTCATAGGACAATCATGGGAGAATAAAAACTCCTCCTACAAGCTTTAACCAGACACTGATAGAAGTCACAAGACTGCTCTAACTGCTGATGAAAAAAGGTATTTAGCAGTTTATATTTACTAAAACTATTGCTGTCAGGGACATTCCAGCAGTAGTAAGAAGTGGTCCTGCAGGGTACTTGCCACGCCGGGCACAAGAGCACGAATGCGCGAATGCACACGAATATTCACCAGATGCGAACGTCTACGCGCTGGCACATGCATTAGCCATTTTACACTGGGGCCAAAATGGCCTATACAGTGTTCCCTCGCCACTTTGCGCTTCATGTTTTGCGGCTTCAGTGCTTCACGGGTCAGCAGCTCAGAGTACTGTACTGTACATACCACGGGCTTTCATAAAGGCGCGTGATTGGTTACCGGTGTGACATCGACCAATAAGAGTACGAGTGGGTGTACTGTATTTTAGTGTTGTGTTGGCGATAACTTTTTTTATTAATTAAGCCCTTATAATGCCGCCTAAGCGCTGTACCCCTGCGAAAGCTTCCTCCGGGGCGCCCAAGAGGAGGAAGATGATGACCATCAGCGAAAAAAGTGAAACTTTTAGATATGATCAAAGAGGGCAGAAGTTATGCATCTGTGGCACGCCATTACGGGGTGAATGAATTTTTGTCTTAAATGAGTAAAGTATGAATACTGTTTTACATATTTAAAACATTCTTGTACAGTACCCGCATACGCAAAAATTCCTAGGGGCAAATACTACTTCGCGGTTTTTCAGCTTTCGCGGAAGGTTCTGGTCCCCAATCACCGCGAAAAATGAGGGATCACTGTATAAGGACAGCAGCTGCACTAGGGCAGTGCTGTCTGATTGGCAACTTTACCTGAGTTCTGTTCCTGTGCCTGTATTGATTCCTGTATTGACCTTGCTTGCTTATCTCCAGGTCTGACCTTGGCTTGCCTAGACCTTGTTATACCTACTTATCTGCCTGATATCCTGTTGCCAACCTCTGCCTGCATACTGACCATTCCCTGCCTGCTGGTTAAGCCATACATCATTATCTGTGAGCGATCCGGCTTGTTTGACCCTGCTCCAGACTTCTGCCTATCCTGCTCTGTCCGGTGCCTGGTCTTGTATCTGCTGTGTGTCTGCACCTGCTGTTCCCGCTGCCACCTGCTGCTCAGCAATATAATCCTGTCTGGTGACTCATCAGCCACACGCCTCTGCCGCCAATGGAGGACCTTGCAGGCACTCTTACCTCATTGCGCTCTCGCATCCACTGTCCCGACTCTAGTGGTCCCTGAGCTAGGGCTGTACGAGAGGTCTTCTTCTGCACATCAGGGTCTGAGCTGGCAAGAGGGACCTCTCTGTCAACATCTTGCAGCCCTCATCCAAGCTGTCAAGTCCCTGCAGGAAGGCTAAATCCAGCTGGAAGAACATGTGCAGTCCTTGACTACCTCTGTAAGTTCTACCACAGCTCCCTCTGCTGCTGCTGCAACAACACAGACTGCTACCACACCCTCTGTGGTGATGATACCATCTGAGCCCTGGGATGTTCTCTCTGGAATCCACCAAGGTGGGATTCATTAGTTCTTTACTCCAAGGGAAACCCAAGACCTGGCCCACTGACTGCTTGAAGAAAATAATGCCCAGGCTCATGCTATGTCATCTTTTTTTGACACAATGTCCCAGCTGTACGACAATCCGCAATAAACTGTCACTGTGGAAGGTGCTCACCATGCACTCCAGCAATGTTGTAGAGTGGCTGAGGACTATGTTACAGACTTCAGACACTGGAGCACAGATACACAATGGAAAGATGCAGCTCTGCAACACCAGTTCCACCTTGGGCTTTCCGAAAGTCTTAAAGATGAGCTATTCCGTGTTGGAGTACTCAATACCTTGGAGGGCGTAATCATCCTGGCTAGCCAGATTGACCATCATCTCTATGAGTGTTAGACAGAAAGGTCTACCCAACCGTCCCATCCTGTATGGATGATGCCTAGAGCGCCAGTCCCTGATCACTCTACTTTTACCAGTTTGACTCCTGCCAGTTCAAGTTCTGCCAACCCTGCATCTGACGTCCCCGACCACATGCAATTCAGGTTAATGCATCCTGCTCTGTCTCCTGAAGAATGTCTATGCCACCGACAGGGCAACCTGTGTCTTTATTGCGGAGAAGCGGACCACTATGTGCGTACCTGTCTTATAAAGATGCGTAAGTGTCCATCTAATTTCCCTGCTAACCCATCATCTGTGTCTACCAATGCAACTTATCTAGCTCTCCCCCTCTCATTCCAGCTTCCAGATAGAACAATTACATGCAACGCTATTATTGACTCTGGAGCATGCAGTTGTTTCATTGACTTGACCTTTGCTACTCAGCCACATATTCCTCTGCGACCAAAGATACAAGGACTTTCTGTATACCTGGCAGATGGCTCATGTATTAATTCAGGACTAGCGACCCAGGAAATAACCCCATTGCCTGCTGTTACTCCTACTAAACATACGTTTAGAGTTATTGAGCCTTGATGCCCTTACTTCATTATTTCCTGTCATCATGGGCTTACCTTGGCTTCAAGCCCACAATCCTCAGATCGATTGGATTACCGGAAAAGTCAAGTTCCAATCACACTACTGTCAATAACATGGTTTGTCTAAACCCACCAATACCTCAGTAACTCAGTAGCTATGCATGGACTCTGATCATAGAATGTACCTGTTGGTGCCTGAATCCTATCATGAGTTTCTCAATGTCTTCAGCAAATGGGAGGCACATCGGCCATATGACTGCCCAATTGAACTACTTTCAGGGGCTGAGATCCCCTTCGGGCGAATATTCCCACTCTCTGAACGGGAGCAAGAAGCTTTAAAGGAGTATGTCAATGAAAATCTAAATAAAGGATTCATCCACCCATCTACTTCTCCAGCAGGGGTGAGGATATTCTTTGCTACAAAGAAAGGCCATTCTCTGCGACTATGTGTGGATTGCTGGGAATTAAACAAGATTACGGTTAAGAAACCTTCCACTCATGCCCAAATTATTCCAGAGATTAAGGTCTGCAACTGTCTTCACCAAGTTGGATTTGTGAGGGGCCTATAACTTGGTCCATATCTGCAAAGTGGGTGAGTGGAAAACGGCTTTCCGTAACAGAATCGGTCAGCCACTTTGAATATCTGGTCATGCCCTTCAGCCTCTGCAATTCCCCCCCGCCACGTTCCAGCACTTCTTTAACAATATTTCTTTAACAATACTTCTTTAACAATGTATTCAGAGACTTCCTTGACATTTTTGTACTCGTTTACTTAGATGACATTCTGATTTCCCTTGACCTACACCGATAACATGTTACCAGTGTTCTATGCCGGCTATATGCTAAACCTGAAAAGTGTGAATTAGAGCAGCAGAGCATCCAATTCTTGGGTTTGGTGATTTTCCACAGTATGAATTAAAATGGACCCCCAAAAGGTCTTTGCTATATTGGACTGGCCTGCACCTACAGATAAAAAGGAGGTGCAACGTTTGGGGGCATTTGAAAACTTTTAACGGAGATTCATTAAAGGCTTCTCTGCCATCATAACCCCCATCACACTACTGACCAAGCAGAACCTGCAATTCTGCTGGAACCCTGAGGCCTAAGATGCTTTTGACACTTTAAATAAATGTTTTACTTCTGCCCCTATTCTCAGTCATCCTGACCCATTATTACCTTACATACTGGAAGTGGATACATGAGAAATGGCAGTAGGGGCAGTTGTTTTGCAACGTCAGGGTCTCAAGGATTTAATGCATCCTGCAGCCTTCTTTTCACACAAACTCTCCACATCGGAAAGGAACTACGATGTGGGGGATCGAGAACTACTTGCCATTAAAGCAGCTCTGGAGGAATAGAGGCCATGTCAAGCTGGATGGAGGCTGTTCTTTCAAGATTCTCATTCCACATAACCTACCAACCTGGATCAAAGAATGTTAAGCCAGATGCTTTATCTCGTATGTACGATGACCCTAAGTAATCAGTGATTCCGGATACCATTTTGCCCGCAGGTAACTTTTTGCAATTACAGTCTGACCTTCTCTCACATATTAAACAAGCTTCCTTGGGCTTCCCTGGCCCTTCTGGAATCACTTTGGTTCCTAAGGAGGGGTTTCTATGGCAGGGGGACTAGATTTTTGTGCCAGAAAATGTATGGGTGAATATTTTGAGGCTCCTTCATGATCATCCTTTGGCAGGCCACTTTGGTATCTATCTATAAAACTCTCGATTTGGTACGGCGTATATTCTGGTGGCCAGATCTGGAAAGATTCTGCAAAAGATAAGTGAACTCATGTTCTGTATGCACCCAAAGTAAGGGATGGGCCGAACGACCTCCTGTTCGGTTCGCACCAGAACTTTCGAACATCGGGAATGTTCGGAAACGAATAACAAACCCGATTGAAGTCTATGGGACCCAAACGTGAAAAATTCCCATTTTGAAGGCTTAAATGCAAGTAATTTTACATACAATGGTTATGGGGATACGGGTGCTGCCTGTTGGAAATTATGAATTTATAATATTATTTTGAATAATATTGGGCTCTGAAATATATTAAATGTATTAAATATAATGTAAAGTTAGTTATATATGTGAATGTTATTTGAATGTGCTTTTGGACAGAGAAAGTGTTGTATGTGCAATTCTATTTCAAACCTCATGTGAAGTAATGATAAGGAGGAGTCATGTGTGTCTCCTTATGGACTAAGCCATATAAGTAGGTGTAGTTTGCTTTGAAAAGAGCTGACCTAACGATTTCAAACAGTATAAAAGTTGTGACTTTGTGGTGTTAGCTAGGAAGGGTAGGAAAAGAGATGAAGGCCTACATTCTTGGAGACGTGACGTGAACACCTGTCAGAACTCTTCCTCCTCCTGACTGACATCTGAAGCCATACCATATCTCATCATCATATGTGTTGCTATGTAAGTTTTGTCTGATGTTATGTTATTTGATGAATAATAAACCCTTAAAGATTTTTCTAATGATGTCGTTCATGCAAGTTCTTCGATGGAAGCTGAGAAAGGATTTTCAACACTGCCCTTGGGGAGATCTATCAATGAAAAAAACATTTTTTGGAAAAAATGTCATTTTTTAATGAGCATCGATTTATTGATGCTTAAAGTGAATGCATAAAAATGAATCATTCCTTTCAATATAGTGTATGGGGGGAGGGGGTCCCCTTAGTCTACCTGTACAGTGGCACATCTGTACCATGTATAGAATCTGCTGCAGCAATAATTGCATTTATAAAGCATTTTCCCTGCAAGCTTCCTTTTGTTTGCTTTCATTTTGTAAGCAACGGCTTAAGGAGCCAGTCTGTATGATGAGGCCACAATGTAGTGCACTGGGAACACAACTTTGGATAGAATTAATGGGTTAATGAAAAATTAAGCTTTGGGTGTCGGTGGCACCTTCACACCGTAACCCTATCAGAGGTACTCTTGATGAAAGCAAGAATTGGCCTTGCTGTGAAAAAAATTTAATTTGATGCGACTGTCAAACAGGTGTTGAAAACTTGGTTTTTGGGTGTCGGTGGTGCCTTGACACCGTAACCCTATAGAGGTGCTCTTGATGAAAGCAAGAATTTTCCTTGTTGTGAAAAATTGCAATGATATGCATTTGTCAAACAGGTGCAGAAAATGTGGTCTTTGGGTGTTGGTGGCACCTTCACACCATAACCCTATAAGAGGTACTCTTGATGAAAGCAAGAATTGGCCTTGCTGTCAAAAATTTAATTCTTCCAGATGGAATCAACACTCACAATGCTAGGCAGCCTAGAAGTCCTACAGAGATTCCACATCCCAAAAACACTTAATCAGCATCAGGGGCTTCATAGCTGCTGGTAATTCAGGACTGATTCATTTTGATAAAAGTCAGACAGTCCATGGAGTCTGTGCACAGACATGTTCTATGATCAGTAACAAAACCTCCAACAGCACTGAATGCCCGTTTGGAAAGCACGCTGGATGCAGGGCAGCCCAGCAGCTCAATAGCATACTGAGCAAGTTCTGGCCAGTGGTCAATTCTCATGACCCCGACTGGAAAGCTCACCATTCCTGTTTTTGCCCCTAGAAAATCGTCCACCATGTAATACAGACGCTGACGATGGGATGGGGAAGCTGACAGCCCTGGGCGATGAGGACTAAAAAAATGGAGAAGGGCATCACTTAGGCGGTCGCCTTCTCCACCGCTCCTCTCTTGACCAACAGAAGCGTCAAAACAAAGTTTTCCACAACACTGTAACCTACCAGAGTGGGGTAAAGCACATGATAAACTCCTCTTTAAGGTGTCCTCAAGAGATTTCATCTTCTGAATTCTCTGTGGGGACGGGATGAGTTCTGAGACTTTACCCTTATAACGGTGGTCAAGGATGTTGCCAACCAATGGTGATCCTTCTTGGGTCCTTTTGCAGGCTTTGAAACATGAGGGAGCCCATGCACCGTAAATTTGCGGCGGCATAAGAAGCAGACTCCTCGGGGTCACTGTGGATTACAGTATCTGGAAATGCCTCCTCCCAGCCATGTACTACTCCCAAGGGTTCTTTGGATGGAAAACCATTGGTTACTGTTTGACGTATGTCTTCCTCTGCTTCAATGCTTTAGAAACTGCCAGAATCCTCCTCCTCGTCCTCCGCTCTCTCCTCTTGTGTGTTCTGTGGCATATGAACAATGGTGTCTGCATAAAGTGGGCCTTGAGAGGAAAAGAAGTCCTCCTCTTCCTCCCCCTGCTCTGCCTCCAGTGCCCTGTACATAATGCCACACAGAGTCTGCTCCAGCAGGAACACAACAAGGATTGCATCACTGATGCATGCATTTTCACAGCTCACCATCCTTGTGGCCTCCTCAAATGGTGACAGTACAGTGCATGCATCCTTTATGAGCAGCCATTGGCATGGGGAAAAAAGCCTAGCCAGTCTGAGTCTGTCGTTGTGCCATACTCACACAGGTACTCGTTGACAACCCTCTGCTGCATGTGCAGTCACTGCAGCATTGCCAAAGTCAGGTTCCACCTGGTGGGCAGGTCACAAATCAGGCAGTTTATGGGCAGGTGGACCTATGCATCACCCATCCCTACTTACCAGACGCTTGAACAGTACATTTAATGTTTCACATCTTTCGTTCAGGATGACTGGGTGTCATTATTGCCAATAGCAGACTTTGCCTATAATAATGCTAGTCATTCAGCCACAGGACAGTTCCCAGGTACTATAAGAAGCAGTGGCAAAGGCCCAGGCAGACAATAAGAAAGCGTTTGACAAGAGAAGAAAAGGAGAACTGAGTCTTCAGCTGGGCGATCGAGTATGGCTATCTACGGCAAACCTCAGGTTGGCATATCCATTGAAGAAGCTTGCACCCAAGTTCGTACTTCTGTTCCGGGTGAAGAGGAAACTAATTGAGGTATCGTATGAACTATCTTTACCAAACTCATTTAAAATTCACCCTGTATTCCATGTTTCTCTTTTAAAACCTGAACCAGTGCTGGTTGATGGAGATGAGGAATATGAGGTGGAGGCTATTCTAGGTTGCAGGAAAAGGAGGAACCAATTACAGTATCTAATTAAGTGGAAATGTTATGGTTCAGAAGAGGATTCTTGGGAAACAGAATGTAATGCCCATGCAAGAGGGCTAATTTGTGCCTTTTTCCGTGCCCATCCAGAAAAAGAAAGCCAGTTAGGCACCCGGAGGCTGCCCATTGGGAGGGGGCAATGTCAGTTACATTCCAGGAGTAGGTAGATGTGCATGCGTGGTCCTGCGGGTACCCGCTGCGCTGGGCACAACTTCTTTAGCATGCGTGCGCATTAGTCATTTTACATTGGTGACAAAGAGGCCTATATAATTACATCAGCTGCACTAGTGCAGTGCTGTCTGATCTGCAGCTTTACTGGAGTTCTGTTCCTGTGCCTGTATTGATTCCTGTATTGACCCAGCTTTCCTGACCTTGCTTGCTTATCTCCAGTCTTGACTTCGGCTTGCTTATACCTTGTTATACCTGCTTATCTGCCTGATATCCTGTTGCCAACCTCTGCTGGCATATTCACCATTCTCTGCCTGCTGGTTATGCCATATCTGATTATCTGTGGCTGATCTGGCTTGTCTGACCCTGCTCCAGTCTTCTATCTATCTTGCTCTGTCCGGTGCCTGGTGATGCTGTCCTGCTTTCGCTGTGTGTCTGCACCTGCTGTTCCTACTGTCACCTGCTGCTCAGTGATCCAGTCGAGTATGGTGACTCATCAGCCACAAGTCTCTGCCACCAACAGAGGACCTTGAAGGCACTCTTACCTCTCTACGCTCTCGCATTCACTGTCGCAACTCCAGCGGTCCCCGAGCCAGGGCTGTACGAGAGGTCTCCTTCTGCATGTCAGGCTCTGCCACAAGGTATGTGACAATCGCATTTCCATGTTCTGTGTACTGTGGGAGACCAGATATAGTGAATGCAGGGTCCTGGGTTTAGTAATACTTTAATGCTGTTAAAGTACTAATTAATTCAATATTAAAACATTAGCAATGCAGTGCAATGAGATTTCATACTGATACATGTAAAGTTATGCATGTGGAGGCTAAAAACATGAATATATCATACAATCTAGAATTAATAAAACTGGGTGAATGAATTATGGTGATGAATCAAGGTGCCTTGGCAGATGTAATAACAGCAATGTTAATCTGTATCTTCTAGATTAAGCAAGATACTTTATTTTATTAAAAGCAAAAAATAATCCTGACCTTGTACAAAAAATGTTAAGACTTCATTCTGAATATAAGGTGTAGTTTTGGACACCAGTTATCAAAAAAGGATGTTTTGGAATTGAAAGTGTGAAAAAGTCCCCTACAGGAGATCAGTTCTGTAGATTACTTCAGGCCTAAATAACTAGTAGTAGTTACTTACATTCAACTAAACATGTTCTGTAATAGTGAAGATGGTTTGTAGATTCTACAAACAACTTCTTCAATTTTAATGAGCGCCAGGTAGATACCCCAGGATTTAACTCCACACAGGTAGCATGCACACCTTAAAATAACCTGCACTGAATGTGTAGATGTTGAGTGCCCAATAACAGGATGGGAAGTGTGAAAGTTATTACATAATCCCATCCTTGGCGTCAGGAAGCCTGCATATACAGTATCTCACAAAAGTAAGTACACCCCTCACATTTTTGTAAATATTTTATTCTATCTTTTCATGTAACAACATTGAAGAAATGATACTTTGCTACAATGTAAAGTAGTGAGTGTACATCGTGTATAACAATGTAAATTTGCTGTCCCCTCAAAATAACTCAACACACAGCCATTAATGTCTAAACCGCTGGCAACAAAAGTGAGTACAAGTGAGTAATAATGTCAAAATTGGGCCCAAAGTGTCAATATTTTGTGTGGCCACCTTTATTTTCCAGCACTGCCTTAACCCTCTTGAGCATGGAGTTCACCAGAGCTTCACAGGTTGCCACTGGAGTCCTCTTCCACTCCATGATGACATCACAGAGCTGGTGGATGTTGGAGGCCTTGCGCTCCTCCACCTTCCATTTGAGGATGCCCCACAGATGCTCAATAGGGTTTAGATCTGGAAACATGCTTGGCCAGTCCATCACCTTTACCCTCAGCTTCTTTAGCAAGGCAGTTGTCATATATGATGTGTTTTTGGGGTTGTTATGTTGGAATACTGCCCTGCAGCCCAGTTTCCGAAGGAAGAGGATCATGCCCTGCTTTAGTATGTCACAGTACATGTTGGCATTCATGGTTCCCTCAATGAACTGTAGCATCCCAGTGCCGCCAGAACTCATGCAGCTCCAGACCATGACACTCCCACCACCATGCTTGACTGTAGGCAAGACACACTTGTCTTTGTGCTCCTCACCTGGTTGCCGCCATAAATGCTTGACACCATCTGAACCAAATAATGAAGTTGATCTTGGTCTCATCAGACCACAGGACATGGTTCCAGTAATCCATGCCCTTAGTCAGCTTGTCTTCAGCAAACTGTTTGCAGGCTTTCATGTGCATCTTCCTTCTAGGACGACAGCCATGCAGACCATCTTGATGCAGAGTGCGGCATATGGTCTGAGCACTGACAGGCTGACCCCCCACCCCTTCAACCACTGCAGCAATGCTAGCATCACTCATACAGTCAGGTCCATAAATATTGGGACATTGACACAATTCTAATATTTTTGGCTCTGTATACCACCATAATGGATTTGAAATGAAACAAACAAGATATGCTTCAACTGCAGACTTTCAGCTTTAATTTGAGGGTATTTACATCCAAATCAGGTGAACGGTGTAGGAATTACAACATTTAATATATGTGCCTCCCACTTTTTAAGGGACCAAAAGTAATGGGACAGATTAACAATCATAAATTAAACTTTCACTTTTTAATACTTAGTTGCAAATCCTTTGCAGTCAATTACAGCCTGAAGTCTGGAATGCATAGACATCACCAGGTGCTGGATTTCATCCCTGGTGATGCTCTGCCAGGCCTCTACTGCAACTGTCTTCAGTTCCTGCTTGTTCTTGGGGCATTTTCCCTTCAGTTTTGTCTTCAGCAAGTGAAATGCATGTTCAATCGGATTCAGGTCAGGTGATTAACTTGGCCATTGCATAACATTCCACTCCTTTCCCATAAAAAACTCTTTGGTTGCTTTCGCAGTATGCTTCGGGTAATTGTCCATCTGCACTGTGAAGCACCGTCCAGTGAGTTCTGAAGCATTTGGCTGAATATGAGCAAATAATAATGCCCGAAACACTTCAGAATTCATCCTGCTGCTTTTGTCAGCAGTCACATCATCAATAAATACAAGAGAACCAGTTCCATTGGCAACCATACATGCCCAAGCCATGACACTACCACCGCCATGCTTCACAGATGAGGTGGTATGCTTTGGATCATGAGCAGTTCCTTTCCTCCTCCATACTCTTCTCTTCCCATCACTCTGGTACAAGTTGATCTTGGTCTCATCTGTCCATAGGATGTTGTTCCAGAACTGTGAAGGCTTTTTTAGATGTTGTTTGGCAAACTCTAATTTGGCCTTCCTGTTTTTGAGGCTCACCAATGGTTTACATCTTGTGGTGAACCCTCTGTATTCCCTCTGGTGAAGTCTTCTCTTGATTGTTGACTTTGACATACATACACCTACCTCCTGGAGAGTGTTCTTGATCTGGCCAACTGTTGTTAAGGGTGCTTTCTTCACCAGGGAAAGAATTCTTCGGTCATGCACCACAGTTGTTTTCCGTGGTCTTCCGGGTCTTTTGGTGTTGCTGAGCTCACCGGTGCATTCTTTCTTTTTAAGGATGTTCCAAACTGTTGATTTGGCCACACCTAATGTTTTTTCTATCTCTCTGATGGGTTTGTTTTGTTTTTTTCAGCCTAATGATGGCTTGCTTCACTGATAGTGACAGCTCTTTGAATCTCATATTGAGAGTTGACAGCAACACATTCCAAATGCAAATAGCACACTTGAAATGAACTCTAGACTTTTTATCTGCCCCTTGTAAATGGGATAATGAGGGAATAACACACACCTGACCATGGAACAGCTGAGCAGCCAATTGTCCCATTACTTTTGGTCCCTTAAAAAGTGGGAGGCACATATACAAACTGTTGTAATTTCTACACCATTCACCTGATTTGGATGTAAATACCCTCAAATTAAAGCTGAAAGTCTGCAGTTAAAGCACATCTTGCTTGTTTCATTTCAAATCCATTGTGGTGGTGTATAGCGCTAAAAAGATTAGAATTGTGTCGATGTCCCAATATTTATGGACCTGACTGTATGTCTATTTCCCAAAGAAGACCTCTGGATATGATACTGAGCATGTGCATTCAATTTCTTTGGTCGACCATGACGAGGTCTGTTCTGAGTGGAACCTGTCCTGTTAAACTGCTGTATGGTCTTGGCTACTGTGCTGCAGCTCAGTTTCAGGGTCTTGGCAATCTTCTTATAGTCTAGGCCATCTTTATGTAGAGCAACAATTCTTTTTTTCAGAACTTCCAGTGACCAGTATCAGAGAGTGAGAGCTATAACACCAAATTTAATAAAAGGAGATTAAAAACAAAAGGTTGTGACTTTGCATGAGACACAAGACATAACAAGTCAAGTGCTTCCATCCCTTTTTACTGAGCAATGTGAAGACTGAGCAGAAGTTTGGAACTTTATGTGAAGACATGCAACCAGGGAAATAATACGACAAGAATGTGTCTGGCAGGTACATGGTAAATTAGAACTCTAAACGTTACATGAAAGCATAATGCATGACAACAAAATACAATCAATAAAGTTTATTCCATACAAAATATAATAATAACATGATATTATAGTAACATATAAGTTCACATTGTAAACATTATAAAGGGCCAGACTCATTAAAGTGTGTCTCCACAATATAATAATCATAAACGTATTTAATTGGTACAATCCAAAAATAGCATGTTTAGGTAAAATTGGTATTACGCGTTTCATGGCTACTGCCACTCTTTAGGAGCAGCTGAAAGGTAAGTGTATATAAATATTAAAAAATGTTAAAGGCTGAAAAATTGTATTGTAGATATGTCTATAGGGAGAGGAGGGGAGAAGTAAGTTCCCAAAATTACTTACAGGTATTCTTATGAGTCTGGGCACATGCATGGAGGCCGGCCGAAAAGGTCATAAGCCCCGGGAGCTGCGGTGGAGGAACCCCGATATAAAACCAGGAAGAGACAGCAGTGCCCCATAGATATTCAAAATGAATGTGATCCACATTAGTGTGACCATCTACAAAAAAGTGTAAAGTAAACTATGAATTATAGTGTGAAAGTTTACAATATAGTAACTAATAGATGAACGGAAATATACTGGTGCTGGGATCAATCAGTGGTAAGGATCTGTGTATAGGGCAGCTACAGGGTAATAAGGATAGCATAATGTGCCCCAATGTATATGGAAAAAACTGGTGAATAGGGTCAAAAGCCAAACCCCAAGGCTAAGGTATAGAACCAAAGACAATGGGAAATGGACCAAAATAAAAATAGAAAAAGGGTAAGAATGAGAAAAAACTGCCAAAAAAGTTACCTAGGATTCCTATGTGATCATTTGGGGTCCAGTAGTGCAAAGTGACGACAGGGGTATCAGCCACAGGAAGCGTTTGAATCTGTTTCGGCTGGCCTTCAGCCCTCCACGCTTGCGCCCAGACAAATAAGCATACCTGTAAGTCGTTTTGAGAAATTACTTCTCCCCGTCTCTCCCTATAGACAGATTTACTATAATATTTTTCAACTTTTAATATTTTTTAATATTTATAGACACCTATCCTTCATCTGCTCCTGAAGAGTGGCAGTAGCCATGAAACGCGTCAAGCTAATAGATGCCCCCTCGTATTTATATCGCAAGATTACTACCAATTTTACCTAAACATGCTATTTTTGGATTGTACCAATTAAATAAGGCTATGATTATTATATTGTGGAGACACGCTTTAATGAGTCTGGTCCTTTTATATTTACAATATGAAGTTATATGTTGCTATATTATCATGTTATTATTATATTTTGTATGGAATACATTTTATTTATTGTATTTTATTGTCATGCATTATGCTTCATGTAACATTTAGAGTTCCAATTTACCATTTACTTGCCAGACACATTCTTGTCGTATTATCTCCCTGGTTGCATGTCTTCACATAAAGTTCCAAACTTCTCACATTGCTCAACACCAAATTTAACACACCTGCTCCCCATTCACACCTGAGACCTTGTAACACTAACGAGTCACGTGACACTGGGAAGAAAAAATGGCTAATTGGGCCCATTTTGGGCATTTTCAGGGGTGTACTAACTTTTGTGTTAGACAGTAATGGCTGTGTGTTGAGTTATTTTGAGGGGACAGCAAATTTACACTGTTATACAAGCTGTACACTCACTACTTTACATTGTAGCATAGTGTAATTTCTTCAGCGTTGTCACATGAAAACAGAATAAAATATTTACAAAAACGTGAGGGGTGTACTCACTTTTGTGAGAAACTGTATTATAATGCACGGGGTTTCTGCAATCCTATCCAGTGCCAAAGCACTCCCTTTCAAATTGACCCCACTAGACAGAAGGGCCCTTACAGTACATCTGTTAGTACGGATCAGAGCATTACCATTCTGCCAGCAGACAAAATGAGATGCGCTATAGTCATAATTACATCTTATTGCCATTCTGTGATGACCACTCTTCACAGTGATGCCATAATTTATGTAACACTGAAGAGGGACCCCACTAGCTGTTATAGGAAAAAGGTGATAGTCTGTCGGTTAGCAAAGCTATAAACCATTAATTGGACCTTGACCACCATCTCTATCCTGGTGAAGCTATACCATGCCATACCATGCCTGTGCAGACTCCCTAAGATACACATGGAAGGTGTCCCCCTAAGACTGGTTGTTAGCAACACATAACATTGCTGAATAATTGGCTACTATCTTAATACTCTTAGTTGGCAACTGTTAGGAAAATGGACTTCCTGACCGTTTCTGGCTTCCCGTGCGCTTGCGCTAATAGCGCCAATAGCGGCCATTTAAGCAGGACAGCACCAGGAAGCAAGTGCTGTCCACTCTACAGCATTACTGTGTTCCTGAGCGACCCGTTCTGAGCTTCTTGTTACCTGTAACCCGGCCTGAACCCACATCTGCTTGAACTCTGCCTGCACTGACCCCCGGCTTGCCTACGGCCACTCTTCTGTCTGTTCCTTGTGTACCATTACCTGCCTGCCTGTTAATGACCCTGCCTGCACCTGACCACCCGATTGCCTGCTCCTCCTGTACTGCTTTGCCCGCAAGTTATAGACCCGGCCTTCACCACTACTCTTCAGTCTAGCACCAACTACTGGACAACATCTTACCATCACCTGTGCCCAATCCAGCCATCATGCTCTCCTGTTCTCCAGTGCTCCCTGTCTACTCTACCAGGGGTTCTGGAACCAGGGCCATAAGAGAGGTTGCCTACTGCATAAGTCAGACTCTACCACCAGGTACGTGACAGCACATTCAGATCTCTGAAGAATCTGTCAACAAAGTACATAATCTCTATCTCAATTGTAGCTAAACTGTACACAGAGGAAGTGAAGAGAGTCTTGAATGCTTCAGCACACAGCCATTAATGTCTAAACTGCTGGCAACAAGTGTGCACACCCCTAAGTGAAACTGTCCAAATTGGGCCCAAAGTGTCAATATTTTGTGTGGCCACTATTATGTTCCAGCACTGCCTTAACCCTCTTGGGCATGGAGTTCACCAGAGCTTCACAGGTTGCCACTGGAGTGCTCTTCCTCTCCTCCATTATGACATCACAGAGCTGGTGGATGTCAGAGACCTTGCGCTCCTACACCTTCCGTTTGAGGATGCCCCACAGATGCTCAATAGGGTTAAGGTCTGGAGACATGCTTGACCAGTCCATCACCTTTACCCTCAGTTTCTTTAGCAAGGCAGTGGTCATCTTGGAGGTGTGTTTGGGTTTGTTATCATGTTGAAATACTGCCCTGCGACACAGTCTCTGAAGGGAGGGGAGCATGCTCAGCTTTAGTATGTCACAGTACATGTTGGCATTCATGGTTCCCTCAATGAACTGTAGCTCCCCAGTGCCGGCAGCACTCATGCAGCCCCAGACCATGACACTCCCACCACCATGCTTGACTGTAGGCAAGATACACTTGTCTTTGTACTCCTCATCTGATTGCTGCCACACACGCTTGACACCATCTGAACCAAATAATGAGGCTTCCTTCTGGGGCGACAGCCATGCAGATGAATTTGATGCAGTGTGCAGCATATGGTCTGAGCACTGACAGACTGACCCACCACCCCTTTAACCTCTGCAGCAATGCTGGCAGCACTCATATGTCTATTTCCCAAAGACAATCTCTTGATATAACACTCAGCACGTGCACTCAGTTTCTTTGGTCGACCAAGGCGAGGCCTGCTCTGAGTGGAACCTGTCCTGTTAAACCACTGTATGGTCTTGGCCACCATGCTGCAGCTCAGTTTCAGTCTTGGCAATCTTCTTAAAGACTAGGCCATTTTTA
Source organism: Glandirana rugosa (assembly GCA_018402905.1). NCBI lineage: Eukaryota > Metazoa > Chordata > Amphibia > Anura > Ranidae > Glandirana > Glandirana rugosa. The sequence goes on along the minus strand of BLSH010491543.1, from coordinate 61,095 downwards.
TGTAGAGCAACAATTCTTTTTTTCAGATCCTCAGAGAGCTCATTGCCATGAGGTTCCATGTTGAACTTCCAGTGACCAGTGTGAGAGAAGTGAGAGCGATAACACCAAGTTTAACACACCTGCTCCCTATTCACACCTGAGACCTTGTAACACTAACGAATCACATGACACCGGGGAGGGAAAATGGCTAATTGGGCCCAATTTGGACATTTTCAGGCGTGTACTCACTTTTGTTGCCAGTGGTTTAGATATTAATGGCTGTGTGTTGAGTTATTTTGAGGGAACAGCACATTTACACTGTTATACAAGCTGTACACTCACTACTTTACATTGTAGTAAAGTGTAATTGCTTCAGTGAAAAAGATATGATTAAATATTTACAAAAATGTGAGGGGTGTACTCACATTTGTGAGAAACTGTACATCTGAAAGATTCAACACCCAAACTTAAGTGATGTAAACTTAGTAGTAAACTTAGTATATTCATTGTAACGTAGTGAGGAATTAATAAACATGTACATTGAGGAAACAAAACAACCTCTCTACAAGTGAATGGCTCAATATAGGAGGGCAAAGTCTAAAATACCTAGAAGAGTGTGGTTCTACAACTATCAGACCCCCCCCCCCCCATCCTGTTCTTGGCCAAACAATGTCTGCACATTTCATGTGAATTGCCCCAGATTAGTTGTCTGGGGTAATTATAATTTTCACATAAAATATGCATTTTTTGCTAAATAATTATTTAGAACAAACATTTTATATTTCTAAAAACAGAGGCCCTGGAGAATAAAATTACATCTGTTCCAATGTTTTATGTCACATTTTTTTTGCACTCATTTATTAAAAGCAAAATTTCAGGAAAAAAACACACTTAAATGAATTTTAGTGCACGCAAACACAATATAATACTCAATTTTTGGTAAAATATAAAAGATAATGTTATGTTGAACAAATACATACCAAACATGTGAAATTTAAAATTGCAAGTGCCCATGAAATTACAATAACGGGACCTAAAACTGTCCATGAGTGAACCTTTAAAAGCCTTTACAGGTTATCAATTGAGAATTAACCATGAATTATGGCTCTTGAATTGTTGATGTTATTCTGAGGTTATACCTCACATGTGTGGTGCAATTACTATTTACATATGCATGCCTGACCTATGTGAGCATTTGCATTTGATTTTAGCTTTAAACAGGTGACAGATACTCTTTATAGAGACATCAGGGGTCTATTAGACTCTTGATATCTTACCTGCCCTTCAATGCAGTTGATTAAACACAGATCGTGTTTTATTATGTGCTTCTCTGGTTGTAACAGTCAGGGAATTACCACTTGAACCTTGAAGTAATTAAATCCTTGTTGCTGTTGGCTTCATTCATCACAGACAATTACTTTGTGTTCCCCCTCACACCTATATCTCTGATTGGTTTCTCCCAAGGAGTAGTGGGAGAGATGGAGGGGCACATTTTCTCAGGAATTCCATTGATTGTTTGTTATCTGATTATTCATCACACATCTAACCCAGATAGATATACTAAAGTAGCCATCACCACATCCACTTATAATTTATAGAGTTACTCATGAAACTAATTGTAACATATGCATTTAATGTTTTTTGAAGATTGATGGGAAGGTTTGTTACACTAATCTAGTTGTGAAATAGGGGACTGATTGCTCCAATGCACTGTGGCAACAGACTCAAATTGTCCCCATTCTCCCACCATTTTGCTGTAGTCTCTCAACAAACCTACTTCCCCTTAATATAAATAACATCCGGTCCGGAACATACGTCACTTCCTGAAGAAGCTAATTCCTAGCGAAACGTACATAGGAGTCATACCGTTCCGGGTCCCACACTACCCTATTGGGCTTCTCACTCAAAACGAGGCCAGGCATGCACACTGCAGCCGGAGGAGCAATTGATAACCACATGCTTTTTATCCCTGGTGCCCGGACAGGCACATTTAAATGTGAGTGTAATCATTGCTTGTTATGATTTTAAATGTTTTTATTAAATATTACAATATGAAGTTTTATTATACATGTCTCCTGCAGAGTCATTTTTAAATCCACAGCTCCTTTTTCAATCAAGTGGACTGACCACTGGACCCATTGGTGATCATATAGCGATATATGACTACCTATAATTCAGAGGTCATATAGGTTCGGTGAGTTGCCATTTCACCTATTTATGACCATGGGTGGAAAGAAGACAATCAATAACTACACTCCAGATCACTCTATCAGTGTTGGGACATGTTTTATATTATGGACTATTGCGAATAAATGATATTGCTATCTGATAATGTTGGTTGAGGTTATCTACCACCCCCCTTTTTTTTTGCAGATACCTATTGTCACTTATCACTGTATATAAGATGATTTTTTTCTATCACTGTTATAAGAAATATCTAGTGGCCGCGGGTCGGGCAGACTTGATGTCCACCATCAACCCGCAATCGCCTAATACAGAGGCAGAATGGGGAACCGACAATGTAAATCCGGGTCCCGTTCTGTCAGGGGATATGACAGTGATCTACTGATCCCTGTAATCGAGATCAGTTAGATGCGTCATGTCCCTGCCAGCCCAGCCCCCACACAGTTAGAACACAGTAAAGGAACACACTTAACCCCTTGATCGTCCCTTTAGTGTTAACCCCTTCCCTGCCAGTAACATTTATACAGCAATCAGTGGCTATTTCTAGCTCTGATCACTGTACATATGTCAATGGTCCCAAAAAAGTGTCAAAAGTGTCTGATCTGTCTGCTGCAATATCACAGTCCCGATAAAAATTGCAGATCACCGCCATTACCAGTAAAAAAAATAAATAAATAAAAACGCCATAAATCAATTCTCCTAGTTTGTAGACGTGATAACTTTTGTGCAAACCAATCAATAAACACTTTTTGTGATTTTATTTACCAAAAATATGTAGAAGAATACATTTTGGCCTTAACTGATGAAATTGTGTTTTTATTTATTTTTTTGGATATGTATTATAGCAAAAAGTAAAAAATATATTTTTTTCAAAATTGTCACTCTTTGTTTATAGCGCAAAAAATAAAAACCACAGAGGTAATCAAATACCACCAAAAGAAAGCTCTATTTGTGAGAAAAAAAGCACATCAATTTTGTTTGGGTACAACATTGCACAACCGCGCAATTGTCAGTTAAAGCAACACAGTGCCGAGTCGCAAAAAGTGCTCTGATCAGGAAGAGGGTAAATCCTTCCAGGGCTGAAGTGGTTAATGCCATATATTTAATTGCGTTACTGCAAGTTTAACTCTATATATTTAATTGCATTACTGCAAGTTTAACGCTATATAGTTTTGTGTCTTACTGCAAGTTTAACATTATATATTTCTGTGCATTACTGCAAGTTTAACGCCATATATTTAATTGCGTTACTGCAAGTTTAACGCTATATATTTCATTGCGTTACTGTAAGTTTAACACCATATGGTTCTGTGCGTTACTGCAAGTTAAACAGTGTATTTCTGTGCGTTACTGCAAGTTTAACTACATGCTGACCGGCCCTTGTCATTTTACTACGGTAGGTTGGCTCGTTCCCACGAATCACCGTCGATCATTGGATTGTTCCCCACAGTGACAGAATGGCAATCTGCCTGTGTAAACAAGGCAGATCTCTGTTCTGACAGGGGAAGAAGGATCTGTGTGTTTCCCCAGGCAGCCCACCCCCCCTACAGTTAGAACACAGTGAGGGAACACATTTAACCCCTTGATCACCCCTAGTGTTAACCCTTCCCTGCCAGTGTCATTTATACAGTAATCAGTGCACTTTTATAGCACTGATCGCTGCATAAATGTCACTGGTCCCAAAAAAGTGTCAAAAGTATGCGATCTGTCCACAGCTAAAAATCGCTGATCACCTCCATTACTAGTAAAAAAAAAAAAAATGCCATAAATCTATTCCCTATTTTGTAGATGTTATAACTTTTGCGCAAATCAATCAATATGTGCTTATTGTGAATTTTTTTACTAAAAATATGTAGAAGAATACATATTGGCCTAAACAGATAAAGAAATTAGTTTTTTTTATTTTTTTGGGATATTTATTATAGCAAACATTTTTTTTTTTAAATTGTTGCTCTTTTTTGTTTATAGAAAAAAAGAATAAAAACCACAGAGGTGATCAAATACCACCAAAAGAAAGCTCTATTTATGGGAAAAAAGGACATACATTTCGTTTTTGTACAACATCGCACAACCGTGCAGTTGTCAGTTAAAACGACGCAGTACGGAATCGCAAAAAGTGCTCTGGTTAACGACATATATTTCATCGAGTTGCTGCAAGTTTAACGCCATATATTTCATTGCGTTACTGCAAGTTTAACGCTATATATTTCATTGCATTACTGCAAGTTTAACACCATGTAGTTCTGTGCGTTACTGCAAGTTTATATCCATATATTTAGAAACATAGAAACATAGAAAAGTGATGGCAGAAAAAGACTGAGTAGTCCAATGGAGTCTGCCCCTTTTTATTTATTTTTTTATATATTTTTTTTTTTTATACATTAACCTTGTTGTCTGACTATGGATTTATGTTTATCCCAAGCATGTTTGAAGCCATTTACTGTTGACTGTCTCACAACCTCTGTTGGTAGTTTATTCCAATCATCAACCACCCTTTCAGTAAAATAATACTTTCTAAGATTAGTTTTGAACTTCCCCCCAGTTAGTTTGAGGTCATGTCCCCGTGTTCTTGATTTTGGTTTCATATTGAAAAGACTGCCCTCCTGAACCTTATTCACCCCCTTGATGTATTTAAAGGTTTCAATCATGTCTCCCCTCTCCCTTCTTTCCTCCAGACTGTACATGTTAAGTTCCTGAAGTCGCTCTTGATATGTTTTATCCCCCAGACCTGTGAATTACTGCAAGTGTATTTAATTGTGTTACTGCAAGTTTGACACCATATATTTCATTGCGTTACTGCAAGTTTAACACCATATAGTTCTTTGAATTACTGCAAGTTTATATCCATATATTCAATTGTGTTACTGCACATTTAACGCCATATATTTCATTGCATTACTGCAAGTTTAACGCCATATAGTTCTGTGCATTACTGCAAGTTCAACGCCGTATAGTTCAGAGAGTTACTGCCAGTTTAACTGCTTCTGCACTGCGTCACATGCATTTCCTGCTGCAAAGTGGCAGCGCTGCTTTAATCACCGTATAGACGGTGATTCGCGCAGCCACAGTTGAGGGCACGTGCCCTCCGCACGCTGCGTGAGCGTGCTTGTGGGTCGGGTGGACTCGATGTCCGCTGGTGACCCGTGATCGCCTAATACAGCGGCAGAACAGGGAACCACCAATGTAAACATGGCAGTTTCCCCTTCTGTCAGGGGACATGACAGCGATCTACTGATCCCTGTAATCGGGATCAGTTAGATCTGTCATGTCCCTACCAGCCCAGCCCCCCACATAGTTAGAACACAGTGAGGGAACACACTTAATCCCTTGATCACCCCATTAGTGTTAACCCCTTCCCTGCCAGTGACATTTATACAGTAATATATAAATGTCAATGGTCCCAAAAAAGTGTCAAAAGTGTCCGATCTGTCCGCCGCAATATCACAGTCCCAATAAAAATTGAAGATCGCCCCCATTACCAGTATAAAAAAACTTTTGCGCAAACCAATCAATAAACGCTTTTTGCGATTTTATTTACCAAAAATATGTCAAAGAATACATTTTGGCCTAAACTTATGAATAAATTAGTTTTTTTATATTTGTTTTGGATACATATTATAGCAAAAAAGTAAAAAATATTGTTTTTCTTTCAAAATTGTTGGTCTTTGTTTGTTTATAGCGCAAAAAATAAAAACCACAGAGGTGATTAAATACCACCAAAAGAAAGCTCTATTTTGGGAAAAAAGGGACTTCAATTTTGTTTGGGTACAACGTTGCACAACCACGCAATTGTCAAGTGACGCAGTGGCAAATCGCAAAAAGTGCTCTGGTCAGGAATGGGGTTTTTAATTGCGTTACTGCAAGTTTAACTCTATATATTTCATTGTGTTACTGCAAGTTTAACGCCATATATTTATGTACATTACTGCAAGTTTAATGCCATATAGTTCTATGCGTTACTGCAAGTTTAAAGCCATATATTTAATTGAGGTACTGCAAGTTTAACGCTATATATTTCATTGCGTTACTGCAGATTTAACACCATATGCAACAAAGGAGAAAAATAACCCAGGGGACTTTGAGTGAGGTGGAAATGGGCACCAGAAAAGCACATATAAATATGTATAAAAAACATAATTTATTGAGTTCATCAGCAAATACATGAACATTTGAGCCAAGCTTAATGAAAGAGACAAACAATCCAAAATGTGTCAAAACATTGATACATTGTTAAAAATTGTAAATGTACAAAATATATCTATAGTGTTGAGCGAACCCGGACTGTAACGTTCGGGTCCGTACCGAACTTTAGGGTGTCCGTGGCACGGACCCGGACATTTCAAAAATCGTTCGGGTTCGGTCCGGGGTTCTGCTATTTTACTCCACGTGTTGAGAAGCTGCAGGGCAGCCAATCAACAAGCGTTTCACTGGTTTGCCCTTAGAAGCCATCACAGCCATGCCTACTAATGGCATGGCTGTGATTGGCCGGTGCATCATGTGACCCAGCCTCTTTATAAGCTGGAGTCACAGTGCTGCAGTCACATGCTCCTTGGGTTAGTGTAGGGAGAGGTAGCTGACTGCGTGAGGGACAGATTTGAGACATTTTAAGACCTGATCCTGCATCCTGAGATAGATTACTTTACTACTGCTGTCTGTGCTGTTGCTCTGAGGACAGATAGCAGAAATTAGAGATTTCACATACCGCTGCTTTGAGTTG
>BLSH010491543.1:37981-49565 GCA_018402905.1 Glandirana rugosa | reverse complement strand
GTATACCCGAAGACGAGAGTTTTTCTACGAAAAAACACTGTAAAGGTTAACAACAAAACAAAGTATCTATATAACGTGGAATTCTAGATGAGGACTCCTTCGTTCGTACCTGAACGTTTTACGTAACTCAATACCTACGAACATATCTATATATCTCAACTCGCTTGGAGACCTTCAAGCCCAAGACGACCAGGCAGGCTTGAAGCCCTGTTTCAGGCCCAGACCCAGGCCTGCCTTGGGCTTGCTAGCGTGCCTGTTGCTTGGGGTAACTTTAGTTACCCCTGGGCTTGAAAATACGTGTTTTTACACAGTTTGAAGATGATCCACATTCACCTCCATTTTTGCTTTTTTTATGTTTTTATTTTTTTTTAAATATTTACAGTTATTTCCCTGTCCCCATTTTTTTGTAGGACACTTCCCGTACCCTTACCCCCATTTTACTTCCTTTTGCAGCCCTCTAGGGCTTTCCAGGACTTTGTTACAGCCATTTTTGTGCATAAAAGTTCGGGTCCCCATTGATTTCAATGGGGTTCGTTGTCCGTGCGATCGTTCGGGTTCCGTCCGGACCCAGACCCGGACTTTGTCCCGAAGTTCGGACGGACCAGCAGAACCCGAACTTCCAGAGGTTCGCTCAACTCTATATATCTATACAAGCATCCATAACTCAATGCATTTTGCAAGTCCATGCTTGCTTCCTCAGGAGTAGATCTTAAGGTGCAATATATCTATGAAACAAAACAACAATTGGAAATGTCACAAAAAAGCATCTTTTTGAGAGCAGAAGCCCATATGAAACAGCCCTATACTCACAAAAATAGCTTGGCCAAGGTTCCAAGACAGGTGTAGTTACCCAAAAAGGAGCATCCATGGAATATGTCTCCCCCGGGAGCTGAAGAGAAGGAGCAAGCAGCATGGCACCAGGGAAGCAGGAGGAGGGTGGGCATGACTGGAAAAAGTGTATCCAAAGGGTGTCCCACAAATCCAGGATTGACAGCTGTAATGGAAATTCGAATTTATATGTCTGAGTATCTATACATGTGCTGCATTGGCAGACTAAAAGTAGGTTGGTAACTTCAATGTAAATATATGTATATGTATCTGGGGTATTACTATGTTTGCTGCTGTAGCAGACTGCAGATAATAATACACACGTATACAGTGTAATCTAGGGATATGTGGGCAGTTGGTGGAGCTATAAGTAACAAAGGATCATGCTATAAAGAAAATGTGAGATATACAGTTGCTAGAAAAAGTATGTGAACCCTTTGGAATAATATGGATTTCTGCACAAATTGGTCATAAAATGTGATCTGATCTTCATCTAAGTCACAACAATAGACAATCACAGTCTGTTTAAACTAATAACACACAAAGAATTAAATGTTACCATGTTTTTATTGAACACACCATGTAAACATTCACAGTGCAGGTGGAAAAAGTATGTGAACCCTTGGATTTAATAACTGTTTGAACCTCCTTTGGCAGTAATAACTTCAACCAAACATTTCCTGTAGTTGCAGATCAGACGTGCACAACGGTCAGGAGTAATTATTGACCATTCCTCTTTACAGAACTGTTTCAGTTCAGCAATATTCTTGGGATGTCTGGTGTGAATCGCTTTCTTGAGGTCATGCCACAGCATCTCAATCGGGTTGAGGTCAGGACTCTGACTGGGCCACTCCAGAAGGCGTATTTTCTTCTGTTTAAGCCATTCTGTTGTTGATTTACTTCTATGCTTTGGGTCGTTGTCCTGTTGCAACACCCTTCTTCTGTTGAGCTTCAGCTGCTGGACAGATGGCCTTAATTTCTCCTGCAAAATGTCTTGATAAACTTGGGAATTCATTTTTACTTCGATGATAGCAATCCGTCCAGGCCCTGACGCAGTAAAGCAGCCCCAAACCATGATGCCCCCACCACCATACTTCACAGTTGGGATGAGGTTTTGATGTTGGTGTGCTGTGCCTCTTTTTCTCCACACATAGATTTGTGTGTTTCCTCCAAACAACTCAACTTTGGTTTCATCTGTCCACAGAATATTTTGCCAGTACTGCTGTGGAACATCCAGGTGCTCTTGTGCAAACTGTAGACGTGCAGAAATGTTTTTTTTGGACAGCAATGGCTTCCTATGTGGTATTCTCCCATGAAATCCATTATTGTTTAGTGTATTACGTATCGTAGATTCGCTAACAGGGATGTTAGCATATGCCAGAGACTTTTGTAAGTCTTTAGCTGACAATCTAGGATTATTCTTCACCTCATTGAGCAGTCTGCGCTGTGCTCTTGCAGTCATCTTTACAGGACGGCCACTCCTATGGAGAGTCCATTTATAGACAATTTGTGTTACCGTGGACTGATGAACAGCAAGGCTTTTGGAGATACTTTTATAACCCTTTCCAGCTTTATGCAAGTCAACAATTCTTAATCGTAGGTCTTCTGAGAGCTCTTTTGTGTGAGGCATCATTCACATCAGGCAATGCTTCTTGTGAAAAGCAAACCCAGAACTGGAGTGTGTTTTTTATAGGGCAGGGCAGCTGTAACCAACACCTCCAATCTCATCTCATTGATTGGACTCCAGTTGGCTGACACCACACTCCAATTAGCTCTTGGAGATGTCATTAGTCTAGGGGTTCACATACTTTTTCCACCTGCACTGTGAATGTTTATATGGTGTGTTCAATAAAAACATGGTAACATTTAGAAGATAAAATTATCCCCTGTGCAAGGTTCTCTAAACAAAGTTTTACTTAAAGAAGACACACCTCATCCCAATGAAGTAAAGAAGGTTTAGTGATCTGACATAAACCGCAATGGCAGACCTCCACCCCTATTGTATGTATACAAAAGCGAAAGGAGAAAATGGTGGGGCTTTAAATGAGGCTGACATGCCCATTAGTACTAACTAAGTTCGAAACCATATTGATACATATACCTCAAGAAACCTGCCACAAATAAAATGCCATAAATGGTATATATAATACATTATTAACATTTATTAATTAGGTCATAAGAAATTCATAATAGCATGTATACAAGATAATAGTCATTTAAATTATTCAAAGGACATGGTTGGGTATAGATATCAAAAATGGTCAAAAATGTTTTAACCAAGAAGATATAATCATAAATTGATGCACAAGTCCAGACCCATATATCATAATAAACAGTAAAAATTTCATACAATGTCAATAAAATAATTCGAGCACCCTAATTAAAACTCTACGCGTTTCGTAGCTTATGCTACTCATCAGGAGTATGGTGCACAAAAGTCTATGTTTATTATGATATATGGGTCTGGACTTGTGCATCAATTTATGATTATATCTTCTTGGTTAAAACATTTTTGACCATTTTTGATATCTATACCCAACCATGTCCTTTGAATAATTTAAATGACTATTATCTTGTATACATGCTATTATGAATTTCTTATGACCTAATTAATAAATGTTAATAATGTATTATATATACCATTTATGGCATTTTATTTGTGGCAGGTTTCTTGAGGTATATGTATCAATATGGTTTCGAACTTAGTTAGTACTAATGGGCATGTCAGCCTCATTTAAAGCCCCACCATTTTCTCCTTTCGCTTTTGTATACATACAATAGGGGTGGAGGTCTGCCATTGCGGTTTATGTCAGATCACTAAACCTTCTTTACTATATAATTCCAGGGTGGAAGACACCCATTTCCTTATAGTGATCTGCCATGACCTTTCCATTTATATCATCATCAGAGCTATATACCCATTATTCATATTATTCCTTTAGTATACAGTGCCCCCCTGGACACACTAGTTTTCTTTTTCTTGCTGGGTCTGAATTTGCCGGCTGGGTCACTGTTTGCGGGCCTTTTGGGGGTGACCTGCTCATTGGGGTTGCGATGTTGGGCAGCCCTTTCCCCATCCCCGTCTGGTTCCCAATTACGACGGGGGCGGGGATTGTTTCTCCCCACATCGGCGTCATGCACACACGCACCGCCCCCTGCGTCGCTAGACGCCTACATGGGGGGTGGTGCTTGTTTTTTCCATCTTACGCCGCAGCCGGGAGGGAGCCACATCCGGGGCGGACACTTCCGCTTCGGAGTGATAGGCTTCCTTCCCGGCATGTGTGGCGTTGGTATGACGTTGGCGGGACCCCGCCCGGATCCGGGGGTACATAGCGGAGGCCGACCGCATGATAGCCACTCATGCTTCACATTACAAGAGGACACATCCCCTGTTGCTCTCCACATGGACACACCGTCCAGGTAATCATCTGCCTAGATCTCACGAGCCCTATTGGTTTGGTTTTGCTCACCCTTTTAACCACCTATTTCTTTATCTCAATCTCCTTTTTCACATTTACTTTGGCAACTTTCCAATCATCAATAGGTCATTCACTTCCATCCCCTCCACTGTTTTATTTTATTCATTTTTCAGACACCTCATACCTACCTCTACATCACACCCATAGCTCATGCTGTGGCGGTCCGATCGACCTCTGTTTGTTTCCCGGTTCTTCGGGTGGGTACTCCCGCCTCAACCCCGTGTCAGGCTATCCCACTGGGGCCCGCATTCCAGGACCCATCTACAGCTCGGTAGCTACCCATGTAAGACACCATCATATAATCGTTTGGCTTTGTTTAAAAACATTTTCTACGTGGGAGGATACTGTATACTAATGTGTATTCCCTTATTTTCTCTCTTTTTTCATAGACTTTTGTGCACCATACTCCTGATGAGTAGCATAAGCTACGAAACGCGTAGAGTTTTAATTAGGGTGCTCGAACTATATGTTATTTTATTGACATTGTATGAAATTTTTACTGTTTATTATGATATATGGGTCTGGACTTGTGCATCAATTTATGATTATATCTTCTTGGTTAAAACATTTTTGACCATTTTTGATATCTATACCCAACCATGTCCTTTGAATAATTTAAATGACTATTATCTTGTATACATGCTATTATGAATTTCTTATGACCTAATTAATAAATGTTAATAATGTATTATATATACCATTTATGGCATTTTATTTGTGGCAGGTTTCTTGAGGTATATGTATCAATATGGTTTCGAACTTAGTTAGTACTAATGGGCATGTCAGTCTCATTTCAATGAAGTTAAGCGTTAATTGGGTTAGGAGGATGTTCCCCGGTGGGATTATGCGGTGCAGAAAGACAAAAACTCAAAAAAAATTTATTTATATACATAAAAATCAAATTTTATTTTATAAAAAATTTATAAAAAAGACCAGAGAGGTTACAATTATTAAAAAGACACCAAAGGTATCATTTAGTTGAGGGTTACCCAGACGAAAGTGTGAAGACTGGGTCAGAACTATCCCGACATGTTTCGCCTATCACTGGCTTCCTCAGGGGATTTGATTGACAAACACCAATCATATATTCTTGAACAATAAAAAATATACACAAAGGTCAGTACACATTAGCAAGTACATTTTCCATATTATATTCAATCTTATATTCAATGCAATGTGAGCGTATCATCAATGTGTGACACTTCGCCGCTTCCCCCCCAAAGGACCACCCAGGCAAATCCCCAAGGATAATACACTTACCAAGGTAGCATCCATCACAGGGAACGGATGCCGAACAAACCCCATATCCAGAGGGAGACCTAGCAATACAGTGACTGCAGAGGATGCACACTGTCCAGGCTAGGATAAAAGTAACACAAAAACTTATATAGAGGCCAGCCAGATATCACAAGAGATTTGGTAAATAGGTATAGTTCTGTAAATCATGCCAACCAATCAATGTGTATGGCATGAAACGGACATAACGTCTCAATCATTGCACATAAGTATACCTTATTAAAATAAAATATATTGGAAACTTACATTAACCACAGATCAATTTAGAAATAGGCTGGGGGCGCCGTATTAGCGACTATATAAAGGCAGTCACGAACAAAGACGATGGAGAGGTACTGTTCATTCTATGAAAGAAACTATAATTGAGCAAAAATCAATTATAAAGAATATGCATAAGGATTTTTTTTTAGGGGTTATACTTACGTGCAATGATTGAGACATTACGTCCGTTTCATGCCATACTCATTGATGGGTTGGCATGATTTACAGAACTATACCTATTTACCAAATCTCTTGTGATATCTGGCTGGCCTCTATATAAGTTTTTGTGTTACTTTTATCCTAGCCTGGACAGTGTGCATCCTCTGCAGTCACTGAATTGCTAGGTCTCCCTCTGAATATGGGGTTAGTTCGGTGTCCATTCCCTGTGATGGATGCTACCTTGGTAAGTGTATTATCCTTGGGGATTTGCCTGGGTGGTCCTTTGGGGGGGGGGGGGAGCGGCGAAGTGCCACACATTGATGATACGTTCACATTGCATTGAATATAAGATTGAATATAATATGGAAAATGTACTTGCTAATGTGTACTGACCTTTGTGTATATTTTTTTATTGTTCAAGAATATATGATTGGTGTTTGTTAATCAAATCCCTTGAGGAAGCCTGTGATAGGTGAAACATGTCAGGATAGTTCTGACCCAATCTTCACACTTTCGTCTGGGTAACCCCCAACTAAATGAATGATACCTTTGGTGTCTTTTTAACCTCCTCCCGCCCGCGCCATAGCCGAATGACGGCTACAGCGCGGCTCTAAAATGCCGGGAGGACGTCAATAGACGTCCTCCCATTTGGCTTGTGCTGGGCAACGTCGCACGACCGCGCAATTGTCATTCAAAGAGCGACAGCGCTGAAAACTGAAAATTGGTTCGGGCAGGAGGGGGGTTTAAGTGCCCAGTAAGGAAGTGGTTAATAATTTTAACCTCTCTGGTCTTTATCAATTTTGTAAAAAATAAAATTAGATTTTTATGTATAAAAAAAAAAAATTTGAGTTTGTCTTTCTGCACCGCATAATCCCACCGGGGAACATACTCCTAACCCAATTAATGCTTAACTTCATTGGGATGAGGTGTGTCTTCTTTAAGTAAAACTTTGTTTGGAGAACCTTGGACAGGGGATAATTTTATCATCCAAACCAGTGTTTTAATACACATTATTGTTCACCTTTTCTTCCCCAGTCCCAGTTCTCCACTATACACTATTTTTTTGGTGCAGACAGACAAATGTCTTTTGAATGTTATTTGATTGTTCTAATATTGTTGAAATCAATATTAAAAATTGGGTAAATATCTGCTCTAAAATGAAAATAATTTTTTAACCATAAAAAGTGTATTGAAATTTTATAGCAGCCTGCTACTGAGGTATACAGATAAATGCCCCAATACAAAATGAAAATGGGTGTGAGTAGCGGCGTTTAACACATGATTGATAAAAAAAATAAATCACTTGTGCATCTACTAATGAAAAATGTATCATAACTTCATATATAAGCAGTATAAGAAAAAAGTAGTAATTATCAGTCCCAAAAACAGGCACACACTTAAAGCTGTTAGTAATGATCAGTCCAAAAGTTGATATAAGTGCACACTTAAAAGTTGTAGCATGAAAAGACGTCTCTCCAAAATGAAGAATAAAACCCAGTGAGGACAGGCTATAGATATTCCATATACAAGTGTCCAAATCCGCCACCACTAATGCGAACCTGCTTACCAGAGCCATTTGGCTTTCAAGTTAATGGAACAGCCAAAAACGCTTGCAGGGACGTTTTAACCCCCTTATGGATTCAGCTGTTACTCTTATATATTCCTCAGCACAAACAACCATAGCGTAATACCGCATGGACATTTATTTAAAACATGTAGTAAAACAGTCAGTCGCACTCACATTTTCCAAAGCAAAAATCAGCTCACATCAAGTTGACCCGGGTAAGGTGCATTAAAAACGTCCGTGGGAGCGCAGAGTCGCACGTCTGGAGTCTCACGTCAGTTGTATGACAAAACCGGTCAGCGAGAGACTCCAGACGTGCGACTCTGCGCTCCCATGGACATTTTTAATGCACCTTACCCGGGTCAACTTGATGTGAGCTGATTTTTGCTTTGGAAAATGTGAGTTCGACTGACTATGTTTTACTACATGTTTTAACAGGTTCCCCACCGCGCGCCGTCTTTTCACGGCGGCAGTCGGGGAGCCCTGCGCGAATCGCCGTAAATAAGCGGCGATTCGCATTTGGCCACCAGGGGGCGCGCACGCGCGCACCCGCCGCACTCCTGGGGAGTGTGCCCGCGGCTCGGGCGG
This sequence comes from Glandirana rugosa, assembly GCA_018402905.1. Classification (NCBI taxonomy): domain Eukaryota; kingdom Metazoa; phylum Chordata; class Amphibia; order Anura; family Ranidae; genus Glandirana; species Glandirana rugosa. The sequence goes on along the minus strand of BLSH010491543.1, from coordinate 41,390 downwards.
ACCCGATGTCCGCCGGCGAGCCGCGATGAGCGGCTACAGGGAAAAGAACGGGGAACCGCCGATGTAAATACGGCGGTTCCCCGCCCTGTCAGTGGGGCATGAGAGATCTACTGATCCCTGTCACTGGGATCAGTTAGATCTCTCATGCCCATGTTAGCCCAACCCCCCCACAGTAAGAACACACCCAGGGAACACACTTAACCCCTAGCTCTCCCCCTGCAGGTTAACCCCTTCACTGCCAATGACATTTATACAGTAATCAGTGGACATTTAAATTTCTGATCGCTGAATAAATGTCATTGGTCCCAAAAAAGTGTCAAAATGTTCCGACATGTCCCCCCCAATATCGCATTACCGCTAAAAATCGCAGATCGCCGCCATTACTAGTAAAAAAATAAAAATAAATAAAAACCCCAGAAATGAATTCTCACCATCCGTAAACGCGGCCACTTTTGCGCAAACCAATCGATAAACGCAGATTGCAATTTTTTTTATCGCAAATATGAGGAATTATATAAATCGGCCAAAACTGATGAAAAAAGTTTTTTTATATTTTTTTTTTGGATTTGAATTTTAGCAAAAAGTAAGAAATTTGGGTTTTTTTGCAAAATGGTCGCTTTTCTTTTGCTTATAGCGGCGATAAGAAATGACGCAGAGGTGATCAAATACCACCAAAAGAAAGCTCTATTTGTGGGAAAAAAAGGACGCAAATTTTGTTTGGGTACAACGTCGCACGACCGCGCAATTGTCAGTTAAAGCGACGCAGCGCCGAATCGCAAAAAGTGCTCTGGTCCTAAAGTGCGAAATTCTTCCGGGGCTGAAGTGGTTAAATAAATGTCCATGCAGTATTACGCTAAGGTTGTTTGTGTCTCTCATTACATTCTCTGAGGAGCGGTGGAGAGGCTATACATTGTGCTGAGGAATATATAAGAGTGACAGCTGAATCCATAAGGGGGTTAAAATGTCCCTGCAAGCGTTTTTTGGCTGTTCCATTAACTTGGAAGCCAAATAGCTCTGGTAAGCAGTTTTGCATAAGTGGTGGCGGATTTGGACACTTGTAAATGGAATATCTATAGCCTATCCTCACTGGGTGTTTATCCTTCATTTTGGAGAGACGTCTTTTCAGTGTGCACTTATATCAAGTTTTGGACTGATCATTACTAACAGCTTTAAGTGTGTGCCTGTTTTTGGGACTTATACTGCTTATATATGAAGTTATGATGCATTTTTCATTAGTAGACGCACAAGTGATTTATTTGTAATCAATATTAATTTTGTTTTTTGGAGCCAACGTTGCATTAGCCTACCATCTAGTTTCACTTGCATACATTCATACCCTGGTATGGGGGCTTAGAATTCACATTTTTCCTAATCTGCGTAGAGTGGATGACTCTTTAAAGAATGTCTGGGAACATAACTTACAGTCTTGTTCCTTGGAGATGCTTTCCATTCTATGTACACAGTATGATCATGAAATCACAAATTTGGATCAATTGATCATCAAATGGTACAGTGAATTTCAATCCATATGCTCGAGTACCAAATTTACCAAGAGAGAAGAGAATGTGAGAAAGCATGCTGAAATATATGCTTTTGATATTATTAAAAATAAAGAGAATAAATATACTAGGGATCTGCATGCCCATGACAATGTATATGCATATAGGTGGAATTCCACCACCAACTCTAAATCATTCAAGAAGTCCACTTTCCAATCTACAGCTCATCAAACTAATGTTGTATCTAATCTTTCCTCCTCTTCTTTGTTATCCTCCAGTCAATCAACTATATACCATGATTTATCCGGAGATAGACTCCCTAAGAGGAAGAAATCTGATTCGGAACAACTCTCCACTGAGTTTCTATATTTCAATAATTTTTATTGAGTTAGGAAACATGAACATGGTAAAGACAAATACAATTGCATACTAATCGGTATAACCGTTAAGGTAAAACAGTTCAGGCTCGTAACAATATGGACATCAGGCTTAAGTCTAGAGAGTAAGAAAGTTACCTCGTGGTGAGAAAGTGATCCAAGTGTACAGTGGGTCCCCCGGGCCCCAAGAGGCCCGCCCGAAAACAAGCGCGCCCAAGGCCTGAGCGGCGCTTCCCCACCGGACAATCCAGCCTACTCATTGTCTATGATGAGAACAACAAGAGCTATATAGAAAAGTCTAACAACCGATTGACATTGTGAAAGGTTATTAAGGCATCAAGAAGGTATAATAAAACCATTACTATTGTGTGCCTGCCACATTAGGTGGGGTATTCAGTTAAGATCTCCCAGAGTGGGTTACGAAAGCCGACAGGGATCAAGGGCCCGGGCCCCGAGAGGGCAGAGCCGACTAGCGCCACCCCAGTGGGAACAAACTGTGGCTCCAGCCTTCCGCCCCAACCCCACTCAGCCCCCAAGCTCCCGCCCCGCGGCCGGGTAGATCAGTGAGCATGTTAGCTCTGTCCAATCACCATTAATCTCACGCGGGTTTGCCATAGTATCCAAGAAATACTAGATCCGAAATACCAGAGCCGGAGAAACTATAACTTTAAGATACATACAAAAGAGAGATACAGAAAAGAGAGAAAAGAGAGAAAAGGTAGAAGAAGAGAAAGAGTTATGCAGGCGCCCCTGGTCACCCCCCCGGACCTAAACCCCAGGTATTCTATTATATGTAGCGGGTTCTCACCGCTTAAGAGGTGGAACGAGACCGCCCCGGGGCTCTGATATATTGGACCCAAGGGTCCCAAATCTTATCGAACTGCGATTGAGAGTTTAGTATTGCGTGGGAGATTTTTTCCTGTGACATGATCCAAGATATTTTAAATTTGGCCTTGAAAAAGGAGACTTTGAGGGTTTTCCATGCCCCCGCTATTGTTATCTTAGCCCCTATGAAGATGAACCGGATAAGAATTTTAGTTGTTTTGGAGCACCCCGAGATCATCTGGTTTAGAAGAGCTACCGCTGGGTCTTGGGGGACTGGTATTCCCGTTTTATTCCAAAAAGTTCTAATTTTGGGACAGGTCCAAAAAATGTGTAGAATAGAACCCAAATGTTCACAGCCCCTGAAACACATTGGAGACGTATGGGGGTAAAGTTTAGCTAGGCGAGTAGGGACCAGATACCATCGCGTTATAATCTTTAGATTGGCTTCCCTGAGTATTGTGTTATGGACCCCCTTGCAGGAGCTCTCCATATTCAAGTGCCAGGTCTCTAGATCCCACTCCATGTCGAGATCTCGCTCCCAGTTTGTCATGAAGGGTGCCTTTTCATTCGGTTCTGAGAGTAAAGAGTATATAAGCGAGATCCCTCCTCTAGTGTCCATGGCCGATGAACACCATTGTTCATAAGGTGCAACTGTCATAGGGTGCTGAGAAGTTGCCTTAATGGATTGTAGAAAGTGTGCTATTTGCA
>BLSH010491543.1:4827-30848 GCA_018402905.1 Glandirana rugosa | reverse complement strand
ATAAAATAAAACATAAAATTATAAAAAAAACAGTATCAGATCAGAATAGATTATTAGTGAAAATATAAATTTGTGTATATATAAAAATCCAAAACGTAATTCCAAAAAAAAGTTTTTTAAATGTGATCCGTAAAAAATCCGTGAGAAGTCCGTGAAAAGTCAGTGAAAAGTCCGTAAAATTCAGTCCGTGAACATTCATAAAAGGAGTTTTTGATGATCAGGTTCAGTATTTAATTTCATACAAATAAATATATATAGATGATTTGTTGATAAAGACGTTTCCAGAAATTAAAAAGTGACTTTAGTGCACGATCCTGTTTCCTCTGCTTAAGGTGACTTGTGCTCCCCTCTTGTGCCCACACTTACCAGAGTCTCCTTACCCCTGCAGGGGTAGCCCGCATATGGTAAATGGGGTCTTTTCCTCGGTTCCAGGTGTCCTTCAGTCTTTGCTCCTATTTGGTAGTTTCTGTCCAAAATCCTTTAGGGCGCCATCCCGCTTTCCACCGGCTGTGTGAAGGAATTCGTCCTCTTCTGTTTCCAGTCATCACACGCTGTGAAATCCTCTGCATCCTCTGCAGTCACTGAATTGCTAGGTCTCCCTCTGGATATGGGGTTAGTTCGGTGTCCATTCCCTGTGATGGATGCTACCTTGGTAAGTGTATTATCCTTGGGGATTTGCCTGGGTGGTCCTTTGGGGGGGGGGGGGGGGCAGCGGCGAAGTGCCACACATTGATGATACGTTCACATTGCATTGAATATAAGATTGAATATAATATATACAAAAACTTATATAGAGGCCAGCCAGATATCACAAAAGATTTGGTAAATAGGTATAGTTCTGTAAATCATGCCAACCCATCAATGTGTATGGCATGAAATGGACGTAATGTCTCAATCATTGCACGCAAGTATACCTTATTAAAATAAAATATATTGGAAACTTACATTAACCACAGATCAATTTAGAAATAGTCTGGGGGCACCGTATTAGCGACTATATAAAGGCAGTCCCGAACAAAGACGATGGAGAGGTACTGTTCATTCTATGAAAGAAACTATAATTGAGCAAAAATCAATTATAAAGAATATGCATAAGGAAAATTTTTTAAGATATTAAATGATCAGTAAATGGCGTTGAACGTAAGAGTGACCAAAAGAGAGTGAACAAAAAAGTTTGTCAGGATATAAATCCTAGAAGCAATGCTTAATAGATAATAATCCATATACATGAACATTATATCAGAAAAAATTAAAACAGCACAGGCATATGGCCACCTGTCACATCCTGTTGGATCCATAACAAGCACTCAATATACCAGAGTACCAGTAAATTACCTGTGTGACCCCATTTGCTCTCTATAAATAAATACATTTGGGGCAGAGTAAAGTTAGAAAACAGCAAAATCAGGAAGGAAGAGAGACAGTCTGAAGTAGCAAAGAGTATGCAGAGCAAGATTCCATACATTGATCCGCACACTCTATCATATACAGACTGCACAAAGTCCACATATTATTATCACCAGGTTGGAATAAGTAGAAGGATATTTACCTCCAATGTACACCAATACACACAAACACGCCCCCAGTTTCCAGTGAGTGTCCCTGCTGGAGACGCCGGCTTTTATGCATCCTCCACTCGCCCAGCGTCTGACGTCACTGGCCGAGTGCGGACGGGACTCCCGACAGGTGCATGCACCCGCCCCGAAAGTCCAGCCCGGACCACGACTCCCAGGCTTCCACTGGACGGGCCGAGAAAGGAGGGGTGGGGCAGGTAGACTCCGCCCCACTAGGACACCTAGAAGCCCTCGATCCGCTCGAGATGCTGATTAGCCAGGGCAAGAGGGAGACAGTAGATCCAGTCCAAGTACCTGTCAAAGACAGGTGGGTCGAGGACCCAAACTCCTCAGAAGGGGCGGAACACGTGCCGTGAGAAAAGGGGTGTAAAAAAAAAACCCTTGCACCCAGTACGCCTTGGTCCCAAATGGCAGAGGCAGTTCTTTGTCTGACCCTGAAGGTATAAATCCGCCAAGTGGATCAGGTCCAAGTGGCTGGGGAGATGGTGAACACCTAGAAGCCCTGGGATGAGATCGACAGGGCCAACTGTCCCATCAGTGCAAGATCACAAAGCATGAATCTAATAATGTAGAATGCAAACATCAATTTCTATATAGAAAATTATTATAAAAAATATATTTAAATGCATAAGCTGACAAAATAATAATCAAAACACAAAACATCTCATGATTATTTAATTTTCACATAACAAACATATATATATATATATATATATATATATATATATATATATATACCAAAAAATTAAACAAATCACCAACGTTTTGATTGAGACGTTACGTCCGTTTCATGCCATACACATTGATGGGTTGGCATGATTTACAGAACTATACCTATTTACCAAATCTCTTGTGATATCTGGCTGGCCTCTATATAAGTTTTTGTGTTACTTTTATCCTAGCCTGGACAGTGTGCATCCTCTGCAGTCACTGAATTGCTAGGTCTCCCTCTGGATATGGGGTTTGTTCGGCGTCCGTTCCCTGTGATGGATGCTACCTTGGTAAGTGTATTATCCTTGGGGATTTGCCTGGGTGGTCCTTTGGGGGGGAGCGGCGAAGTGCCACACATTGATGATACGCTCACATTGCATTGAATATAAGATTGAATATAATATGGAAAATGTACTTGCTAATGTGTACTGACCTTTGTGTATATTTTTCATTGTTCAAGAATATATGATTGGCGTTTGTCAATCAAATCCCATGAGGAAGCCTGTGATAGGCGAAACATGTCGGGATAGTTCTGACCCAATCTTCACACTTTCGTCTGGGTAACCCCCAACTAAATGAATGATACAGTTGGTGTCTTTTTAATAATTGTAACCTCTCTGGTCTTTTTTATAAATTTTTTATAAAATAAAATTAGATTTTTATGTATAAAAGAAAATTTTTTTTTATGAGTTTTTGTCTTTTTGCACCGCATAACCCCACCGGGGAACATCCTCCTAACCCAATTAATGGTAACATTTAATTCTTTGTGTGTTATTAGTTTAAGCAGACTGTGATTGTCTATTGTTGTAACGTACATGAAGATCAGATCACATTTTATGACCAAATTGTGCAGAAATCCATATCATTCCAAAGTGTTCACATACTTTTTCTTGCAACTGTATTGTTACCAGTGAGCCACCTTAAACTGTAAAGTAAGTCCTAAAAGAAGTGTATGGGGGTAGCAAAATATCCCAATGAATGAGATGTGATGTGCTTACCAGATAGGTGTGCTTGATGTGTGAAGTATCAAAGCAGTATGAGAACCAAGGGCCTCCGTGTGAATCCTCCTGCTTAAATCCCCTGCAGGTGCAGCTGGCTACAACTGATTGTGTGAGCATAGCGTTTGCTCACCACCTATATAGGAGACGCCCAGGCATGCACGAGTGTCTCCCTGTCATCTGGGATGGACAACCTCAGCGTGGCGCACAGCTGCCGTTAACAGAGTGGAAGCTCTATGACAGGCTGGAACCATGCTTGAAACCAGGCAGGTGATATGGTGCCGATATGCAGGTGGCTCCGCCCATCAACAGACACCCGTTCGCACATTCACAGCTCCCGGGGTTAACAGAGACCACTGCACATTCCATGAGTGGACCACAATGGGAACCAAGGATAACGTGAACATATCACAATGGATTAGATGTTGAACATTAGAAGCAGGCTGTATGTTGGCCCCAAAGTAGCAGCAGACCAAGAGAGGGCATGTTGGGTGTTTTCCACCCGGGTTCCATATGGTTCTGTGCGTTACTGAAAGTTAAACAGTGTATGTCTGTGCGTTACTGCAAGTTTAACTACATGCCGACCAACCACCATCATTTTACTGCGGTAGGTCGGCTCGTTCCCGTGAATTGCCATAGCTGTACATCAGTCATGGGAACGGATATTGTGGATGCTCATGATCGTTCCCCACAGTGGCAGAATGAGGATCTGCCTTTTTAAACAAGGCAGATCTTTGTTCTGACAGGGAAGATCACACAGATCCTGTCTTTCTGCTATGCAGGAAGTCGGATCTGTGTGTTTCCCCAGGCAGCCCATCCCCCATACAGTTAGAACACACAGTGAGGGAACACATTTAACCCCTTGATCACCCCTAGTGTTAACCCTTCCCTACCAGTGTCATTTATACAGTAATCAGTGCATTTTGATAGCACTGATCGCTGTATGAATGTCACTGGTCCCAAAAAAGTGTCAAAAGTGTCCGATCTGTCCATCGAAATGTCGCAGTCCCGCTAAAAATCACTGATCGCCACCATTACTAGTAAAAAATAATAATAAAAATTCCATAAATCTATTCTCTATTTTGTAGATGCTATAACTTTTGTGCAAACCAATCAATATGCATTTTTTACCAAAAATATGTGGAAGAATACATATTGGCTGAAACTGATGAAGAAATATTTTTTTTTTTACTTTTTTTTGGATATTTATTATAGCAAAAAGTAAAAATTTTTTTTTTCAAAATTGTCGCTCTTTTTTTGTTTATAGAGGCAAACATTAAAAATCACAGAGGTGATCAAATACCACCAGAAGAAAGGTCTATTTGTGGGGAAAAAAGGACATGAATTTTGTTTTGTACAGCGTTGCACAACTGTACAATTGTCAGTTAAAGTGACGCAGTGCCGTATCCCAAAAAATGGCCTGGTCATTGGGGGAAATCCATCCGGTCCTTAAGTGGTTAACGCTATGTATTTCATCGTGTTACTGCAACTTTAACGCCATATAGTTCTGTGCATTACTGCAAGTTTAACGCCATATATTCCATTGCATTACTGCAAGTTTAACTTCATATATTTAATTGCGTTACTGCAAGTTTAACGCCATATAGTTCTGTGCGTTACTGCAAGTTTAACACCATATATTTCATTGCATTACTGCAAGTTTAACGCCATATATTTCTGTGTGTTACTGAAAGTTTAACGCTGTATATTTTATTGTGTTATGGCAAGTTTAACGCTATATAGTTCTGTGCATTACTGCAAGTTTAACGCCATATATTTAATTGCGTTACTGCAAATTTAGCTCCATATATTTCATTGCGTTACTGCAAGTTTAACACCATAAATTTTTGTGCGTTACTGCAAGTTTAACGCCATATATTTCATTGCATTACTGTAAATTTAGCGCCATATAGTTCTGTGCATTACTGCACGTTTGATGCAGTATGTTGCGGAATATTTTAGTGTAGCTGTGCAGTGTGTCTGTGTAGTGGGTACTCCAATTAAAGTGCACCAAACACCACTTTCCATTATTTAAAGTGCATCCATGTACACATTTCCACATCTTTATTACATTTGGTTAATAAGCATCCCCACCCCCATCATGTCTGGGAGGACAACAAGGAGAGGCAGATGTTCCCATGGCACTGTAGGGGTCCAGCAGCGTCCACAGGCAAAGGTAGACGTGGTCAGTCCTAAGGCAGGACATCATTTCCTCTATTTAGGGATGTTGCCCGTGCTATCCAGCCACAGCATGCAGAGGAGGTGGTGGACTAGCTTACTAAACCGTCCTCATCCTCCTCATCCTCCATCACCCAAGCAGAGACTAGTACACAGTCCCCTGAAGCTGCCAGAGTGGCCAAACCTGCCTCCTTGTCCACAGCTATTCCTGCCATAGCCTAAGCATCAGGCATGGAAGTGTCAGTGGAGTTATTTGAACACAGCATCAGCCATTTGCTCCTTGACAATGCACAACCATTATTTGATTCAGATGTTGGTTTTGAGATTGAGGAAGGCAGGAACATCAGCCTACAGAAAGGGGAGAACACTGGTACACAAATTGGCAATCATGTTCCCCCAGCCACAGTGTATTACCAAGTTGTCTCCAGTGGTAATGAGGATGGAAGAGATGATGATGATGAGGTCACTGACGTGGCTTGCCAGATAGAGCAGAGGAGGAAAGTGAGGGTGAGGCACACACTCCAACGAGGCAGCCATCATGAAAGACCAGAGGGCAGCCACCCTATTCCATCACACTGTGGAGCTGTTATCTCCTTCTTATTCTCACTTCCCACAGCTCAGCTGTCTGGGCCTTTTTAGTACATGTGCAGCTGATTGCACTGCTGCTATTTGCAAATTTTGTCTCAAGCACATCAAACATGGCAAAAACACCAGTCATTTGGGTACCACATGCTTGACAAGGCATTTAACCTCCCACCACTCAGCCCATTGGCAAGAGCACCTAAAAGCCACACAAACTCATTCAGTCTGCCCCTGCTATACCTCATGACCTCTCAGTAGCCTCCACTGACAAGGATGATGGTATAGCACAGATTTTCCCCGGTCCTTGCAGCACATCTGCCAGCAGCACACCACCAGCTGTAGACTATAGTCTGCAAGTTTCTCTGCCCCATTTGCTGCAGAGGAAAAAAAATACAGTCCTTGCCACCCACATGCCCAGTGTTTAAATGCAAGCTTGTCAAAGCTGCTGGCTCTCCAACTTCTGCCTTTCCGTCTGGTGGATTCTGCCCCCTTCCATGAATTTGCAGAATGTGCTGTACCACAATGGCAGGTTCCCAGTCGCTATTCCTTTTCATGTAAGGCCATTCCATCTCTCTACCATCATGTGCAAGGCAATATTGGGGCATCGTTGGGCAAGGCAGTCAGCCACAAAGTCCATGTTACTGCTGACACGTGGTCCAGCAAGCATGAGCAGGGACATTATATTTGGTTCACAGCACACTGGGTAACTCTGCTTGCAACTCGGAAGGATGCAGGACAGGGCTTAGTGCTGCGGCTTGTTGTGCTCCCCCATCTCCATACAGCTGGTGATGATGCAAGATTTGTCGGCTCTACCCCTCCTCCTCCTCCTCCATGCCCTCCTCTTCTGAATTGTCCTATGAACCTCAAGTACCCCCTAAGGGCTGTTCAATAAGTCAGGCTAAAAGGTGCATTGCAGTGCTTCAGCTGGTGTGTCTAGGGGACAGGAAACACACCGGAGCAGAGATTCTTGCAGCTCTGCAGGGGCAGGCCCAGAGGTGGTTCAAGCCACACCAGCTGGAGCCAGGAATGGTGGTGTGCAATAATGGCACAAACCTCCTGTCCGCCATTAGACAGGGAAAGTTGACACATGTGCCACACCTGGCACATATCCTCATTTTGGTGGTGCAGCATTTCCTAAATAGGTACCCAGGTTTGGAAGATCTGCTAAAACAGGCCAAAAGAATCTGTAGACATTTCAGGTGATCATACACAGCCAGTGCTTGGTTGGCTGAAATTCAGCGGGAATTTCGCCTGCCCATAAACCGCCTGATTTGCGACATCCCCACCAGGTGGAACTCGACTTTGGCAATGCTGCAGCAGCTGTACATGCAACAGAGGGCCGTCAACGAGTACCTGTGTGATAGTGTGGTAATCAATTACTGAGAATTGGGATCCTACGCTGAGTGAATGCTATGATCAATGTGCAAAATGTGCAAAATTGTGTGCAGATAATGTGCAAAAATGCAATAGATAAAATAAAATAAAATAAATGGATGGGTTGCTGCTCTGTAAAGTGCAAGTGCTTTAAATATGTAAACGATATAAGAGCGCTACCCCGTGCAATCGTATTAATTCATCAATCAATCAATCAATAATGACCATAATCAATAAATATGAGTATGTACAAAATTAATGTATAAACATCAATAATAAATATGCAATGTCCATCAAACTGCATTCATGGATTTCTTCTTAATTCATATTCATTGTGCACTAAAGTGCTCAGTGTTGAAGAAAAAAACAGTCTGTGCAATCCGTGCTCCCCTCTGTGTGCCCACTCACTCACCGGACTTCCAAGACTCCCATCACAGGAGTCATGAACGCCCGATTGAAGTAATTCCACAGCTAAATCCAGATATGGAGCGTAATCAGAGCTTGCATCATAGAAGGTGATGACACTTTAGGACAACTGGGATCTGTAGTTCCACAAGTGATGATCCAGGATGAAGCATGGAATGTACTCAAAGGGACATCATGTGGTAAATGACAGAAAGGATGATATAGTGTAAATCTGCTTTAATTATGGCTACATAAAAATAATATCCACTCACATTGGAATCAGTAAAACAAGCATAAAACCGGAAGTAACCGATCGATTGCATTCCACCGGCCGGAAATGAGGCCACCACCTGCGGTCACCTAACGGCAGGCTCAGGCCAGCTCAGATTTTTTCCCCACACCAATGGCTGCTCATAAAGGATGCATGCACTGTGCTGTCACCATTTGAGGAGGCCACAAGGATGGTGAGCTGTGACAATGCATACATCAGTGACACAATCCCTGTTGTGTTCTTGCTGGAGCAGACTCTGCGTGGCATTATGGACAGGGCACTGGAGGCAGAGCAGAGGGAGGAAGAGGAGGACTTCCTTTCCTCTCAAGGCCCACTTCATGCAGACACCATTGTTCCTATGCCACAGAACACACAAGAGGAGAGAGAGGGGGAGGAGGAGGATTCTGGCAGTTTCGGAGGCATTGAAGTAGAGGAAGACATACGTCAAACAGTAAGCAATGGTTTTAAAGGCCCAGAACCCTTGGGAGCAGTATGTGGCTGCAAGGAGGCAGTTCCTGATACTGTAATCCTCAGTGACCCCAAGGAGTCTGCATCTCATGCCTCCGCAAATTTGCGGTGCATGGGCTCCCTCATGCTTCAAAGCCTGCGAAAGGACCCAATAATACGTGGCATAAAGGAGAAGGATCACTATTGGTTGTCATCCCTCCTTGACCACCATTATAAGGGTAAAGTCTCAGAACTCATACCATCCCCACAGAGAGTGCAGAAGATGAAATCTCTTGAGGACACCTTAAAGAGGAGTTTATCAAACTCTTTTCCCGACTCTGGTAGGTTACAGTGTCATGGAATACTTAGTTTTGACGCTTCTGTTGGTCAAGAGAGAAGCGGGGGAGAAGATGGCCACCTAAGTGATGCATTTCTCCATTTTTTTAGTCCTCGGCTCCCAGGGCTGTCAGCTTCCACATCCCATCGGCAGCGTCTGCATCACATGGTGGACGATTTTCTAGGGGTGAAAACAGAGATGGAGAGCTTTCCAGTCAATGATCCATTTGCTTACTGGGCCATGAGAATAGACCACTGGTCAGAACTTGCTCAGTATGCTATTGAGCTGTTGGGCTGCCCAGCATCCAGTGTGCTTTCTGAATGGGCATTCAGTGCTGCTGGAGGTCATAGAAAGCATCTGTCCACAGACTCCGTGGACTGTCTGACTTTTATCAAGATGAATCAGTCCTGGATTACCAGCAGCTATGAAGCCCCTGATGCCGATTTTTCTGATTAAGTGTTTTTGGGATGTGGAATCTCTGCAGGACTTCTAGACTGCCTAGCGTTGTGGGTGTTGATATCATCTGGAAGAATGTTTTTTGTGTAGGTTTCATGGGCACAATTAACACCCAAAGACCATTTTTTCTGAACCTGTTTGACAGGTGCATATCATTGCAATTTTTCACAGCAAGGCCAATTCTTGCTTTCATCAAGAGTACCCCTTAGAGCAGTGGTTCTCAACTCCTGTCCTCTGGACCCACTAACAGGCCAGGTTTGCAGGATAACTGAAATGCATCACAGGTGATATCATTTGCTGCTCAGTGATTGCAGTATTCTAGTCTGCATCTCCCCAAGGTAATACTTAAAATCTGGCCTGTTGGTGGGTCCCGAGGACAAGAGTTGATAACCACTGCCTTATAGGGTTACAATGTGAAGGTGCCACCAACACCCAAAGACCAATTTTTATGCACCTGTTTGACAGGTGCATATCAATGCAATTCTTGACAGCAAGGCCAATTCTTGCTTTCATCAAGAGTACCTGTTATAGATAATTCATACAGCATATTACACACCATACAGATTGCATAAAATGAGTATATTACATTCTCAGGGCTGATATCAAACACAGCCCCCCCATGACGTCACACCACGGCCATCCAAGTACACAGGCTGTATCTATGCTGATCTCAGCTAGCACAGCTATATTGTGCCACAGAATGTAAGTTTTCATTTTTATCTTCTTTGGATAAATAAAGTTTTAAGACCAAGAGCTCTAGATCCCTGCATTTTATTTTTGCATGTGGTGGAGATTACCAAGAAGCTCTAGCAGAGGTGCTCAAGGAGAGTATCATTGGGAACCATTACCAGCTCTCAGTTCAATCCCATGGTGGGGATAGATGCTGCCTTTACTCATCAATTAGGTGAGTGGTTTGACTGACTGGAGGTTATCTCTCAACACGCTGGCACTTTTCCAAAGATTAGGTCTGCACATTATTGGGAATCACTGTTCTTGGATATATCTGTATTGACTGTGAAACTACCTGCTGCTGCACTGCTCACAGATAAACTATTTGCTATTACACCATTGAGTGATGAATTGATTATTTGATAGCACTTTATATTTGAAGTTTTTCACATGTTAGATTGTTTTATCTGGGTGCGTTAAGAAGTATTACCTGATGTCAAGCACTGAGCTTGAACAATCTTTTGTGATATTTTGCACATATTTTTGCCACTTTATACGTTTTGCACATACTCCATATTTAATAGCACTTAGGTGTGTGAGTTCACACACAAACCTTATTGGCGCTGCACTTTTTTTTTCTTAGTCATGGTGTAGTATATATACTTGCGATTCAGCGTATCATTTTATCTCCCAGGCCCACGTATAGTAGAATGGAGAATATGAACTTCCAGTTCACTCTATCAAAAGCTTTCTCTGCATCTGTTCCAAGAAACACACCTGGCAATCTAGATTTTTCAACTATATGGACTAAATTTAGGACTTTAATGGTATTGTCTCGTGCTTCCCTCCCTTGGACAAACCCTACCTGGTCCAGATGTATCAGAGATAATAACTGCTGTTGCATACGTGTCGCAATAATCTTAGCAAAAAGTTTCAGGTCAGTGTTCAGTATAGATATTGGTCTATAACTCCCACATTGAGTGGGGTCTTTGCCCTCTTTATGAATTACCTTAATAAGAGCTTTCATAGTTTCTGTATGAAACGAGGATGAATCCCCTAGACCAGCCTTTCTCAACTTTTTCAACACAGAGGAACCCTTGAAATAATTCTCTGGTCTCGGGGAACTCCTGTTAAAAATTAAAAATCTACAACTCATGATACATTAATGTGATGGTCAATGGGAAGAATGCTTCTTACACTCGTGGTCATTGGGAAGAATTACCCCCTTACAGATAGCTAAAAAGATCAACAGTATCATTAGGAATTTATCTGAGAGGTAGAAATTGACTATTGCTCAACTAACCCCTAGCAACCTCTGGAGGAACCCTAGGGTTCCACGGAACCCTGATTGAGAAACCCTGCCCTAGACCATTAAACATTTTCACAAGATAGGGACCCAAGATAGGCAACAGCTGCTGTTTGTAATAATATACAGTGAATCCATCTGGACTAGGTGCCTTGCAACTTCTTGCCAGTGTAATTGGTGCTTCTAGTTCCTCTCTTGTGGTAATTGTTAAGCCTGGCATCCCAGGGGTAGTTAAATACTCACCCATTGTTGGACTGATCAGGTGGATTCAATTGTAGATTGTTTAACTTTATAAGTCAGTACCTCAGTGATCTGTCTACGAGTCGCCAGTAGGTCTCTTTCCACTTCTTGAGATGGTGTGTGTTGATTTTAATCAATGTATTTTTTGTCTCGCCTTTCATTCCCGCTTGATCTTAGCCCTGTGTTTAATCAAGACACCTCTTATCACTGTTTTGTGTGTTTCCCATATCACCCCCGGAGCACACTCTGGTGTGTCATTAGACTGGAAGAACCATGTCGCCTCACTGAGAACGTCTTCCAAGACACCAGGGTCCTGTAAAAGACTTTTATTCAATTTCCATGTCATTGAATCGCAGCATCTGTAGTCAAATATGTTATATTTCATGTATTGGCACATGATTTGACCAAGTAATCAGTCTGATCTTAGTTTCAATTACTGAATGTAAATGGTTATGAGGAACAAAAAAAAATTGATTCGGGAATATGTCTTATGTACAGAAGAAAAGAAAGTATAATCTCTTTCTCCCGGGTGCAAAAGGCGTCATGTATCTACCAGTCTTGATCCATAGAGTGCCTGCGATATCCGATTTACAAGGGACAGAGGTGTTGACAATGTGCCGATTGAAGTATCCTCCCTCAATATCATTGGAGCATTAAGATCTCCTCCCATGATCAATTGGCCCTCTGAAAATTCAAGAAGTTTATCTAAAACTTTTTTAAATAAATGTTTTGTTGTATATTCGGGGCATAGAAAGAGGCGAGAGTCACTTTGACCCCTCCAATTGTACCTTTAAGAAATAAATACTGTCCCTCTGCATCTACCAGAGATTCCAACAGAATCCATGGTACTCTACTGGAGATCAGTATACAGTTGTGCTCATAAGTTTACATACCCTGGCAGAATCTATGATTTCTTGGCCATTTTTCAGAGAATATGAATGATAACCCAAAAACTTTTCTTTCACTCATGGTTAGTGTTTGGCTGAAGCCATTTATTATCAATCAACTGTGTTTACTCTTTTTAAATCATAATGACAACAGAAACTACGCAAATGACCCTGATCAAAAGTTTACATACCCTGGTGATTTTGGCCTGTTAACATGAACACAAGTTGACACAAAGGGGTTTGAATGGCTATTAAAGGTAACCATCCTCACCTGTGATCTGTTTGCTTGCAATTAGTGTGTGTGTATAAAAGGTCAATGGGTTTATGGACTCCTGGCAGACCCTTGCATCTTTCATCCAGTGCTGCACTGACGTTTCAGGATTCTGAGTCATGGGGAAAGCAAAGGAATTGTCAAAGGATCTACAGGGAAATGTAGTTGAACTGTATAAAACAGGAAAGGGATATAAAAAAATATCCAAGGAATTAGGAATTCCAATCAGCAGTGTTCAAACTCTAATCAAGAAGTGGAAAATGAGGGGTTCTGTTGAAACCAAACCACGGTCAGGTAGACCAACTAAAATTTCAGCCACAACTGACAGGAGAATTGTTCAGGATGCAAAGAAAAACCAACAAATAACTTCAGGTGAAATACAGGACATGTGGTGTGGCTGTTTCAAGATGCACAATAAGGAGGCACTTGAAGAAAGATGGGCTGCGTGGTCGAGTTGCTAGAAGAAACCATTACTACGTAAATGCCACAAAGTATCCCAATTACAATAGCCAAACAGCACAGAGACAAGCCTCAAACCTTCTGGCACAAAGTCATTTGGAGTGATGAGACCAAAATTTAGCTTTCTGGCCACAACCATAAACACTACATTTGGAGAGGAGTCAACAAGGCCTGTGAAACAAGGAGGTGGATCGCTGATGTTTTGGGGATGTGTGAGCTAGAAAGGCACAGGAAATTTGGTAAAAATTGATGGCAAGATGAATGCAGTATGTTATTAAAGAAATACTGGAGGAGCATTTGCATTCATCAGCCAGGAAGCTGCGCAAGGGACCTACTTGGACATTCCAACATGACAATGATCCAAAACACAAGGCCAAGTCGACCTGTCATAGGCTACAGCAGAATAAAGTGAAGGTTCTGGAGTGGCCATCTCAGTCTCCTGACCTCAATATCATTGAGTCACTCTGGGGAGATCTCAGACGTGAAGTTCATGCAAGACAGCCCAAGAATTTTTCAGGAACTGGAGGCTTTTTGCCAAGAGGAATGGGCAGCTTTACCATCTGAGAAGATAAAGAGCCTCATCCACAAATACCACAAAAGATTTCAAGCTGGAATTGATGTTAAAGGGGGCAATGCGCAGTATTAAGAATTGGGGTGTGTAAACTTTTGATCAGGGTCATTTGGATAGTTTCTGTTGTCATTGTGATTTAAAAACAGTAAACACAGCTGATTGATAATAAATGTCTTCAGCCAAACACTAACCATGAGTGAAAGAAAAGTTTTTGTGTTATCATTCATATTCTCTGAAAAATGGCCAAGAAATCATAAATTCTGGCAGGGTATGTAAACTTATGAGTACAACTGTAGACACTGCCTTAGATTTAGTACCAGGATTCATTGCATGATACACAAAAGGGTAGCTTCTATTTCTAAGCAGGGGAAAACTATTTTCTCTAAAGTGTGTTTCCTGCAGGAATGAAACATCTATCTTTTTGTGTTTTAGTTCCTGGAAGAGTATTCAACGTTTTTTGGGTATATTTATCCCCTTGGTGTTGAGAGACATTATAGAAAGATTATCCATCTTCAGTAAAAGAAAAACCCTCACCCCTAGTACCTGGAGGAAATGGGGGTGAGAGAGGGGGGGGGGAGGGAGAAGAGAAAAAAGAGGGGAAAAAAAACCTCAAACAACCTATGACCTCCTGGGTTGATCAAGGGATCTCCTCAGGGGTCTTTTAAGCACTTTTGCTTTGAGCACCCAGCCTATTAACCCTAGGCTAAATGAGGACAGTCCTATTGGGAGGAAGTAGCTCAAGCAAGACCGGCTTAAGGATGGCTACCTACCAACTCCGTCAGCTCCTATATATAATAATAGTAACAATAAATATATTAAATCATATCCATTCCTATATCTTTAATATCAAATCTCCTTTCTTTAGGCAATTGTAAGGTATAGAGAGCTAAAAGAGACTTGAAGGGGGGCAGATAGAGCCTTTTTTATTTATCCAATGGGAGGCATCTCCCCCCCCCCCCTTAAAACTATATTTATTTGTTACAGTGTGCGTGATATTTCTTTCTGTGTTTCTGATTTGAATATTTAGGGAAAAAAATCCCTCTCCCCCTTTCGTTATCCTTAAATTCTTATCCTCTTTCCCCTTCTAGTGATATTACTAAAATTATTGTTCTATTTATTGATTGTTGTTTATAAAAATTCTAATTCCTTTATTGTGTGTCTTTAATCGTATTCCTCGTTTCCCAAACTCTCTAATTTAACAAATTATTAACCTTAATCTAATTGTGAGTGAGTTGTGATTTGATTGATTAATTACCAATCTTGATGTGATATGTAAATGCATTCTTGTGTTCTTTAATGAAGTAGGAGGGAATCCCCCCATATTATTTAGTGTAAGTGTGCTCCAAAAAAAAAAATCCAAAGAGACGAAGTTCACAACCACCGCAAACCAAACAGCACCATGTAAAGTAAAACAAAACTCAAGGGGAGAAAAAAAAAAGAAAATGGTAATTCCAGTTGGATACAGCATACAGTAATAGCCTTTGGCCCAGCTTTCATGGCTTTCTGAGATTATACTTTATTAATGTGGACAAGGGTAAGGAAAGCAAAACATGAGTACTTCAAAGACATATGCATTCAGATGAATGCTTATCTTGTAATTTTGAGTAGTAAGGACCTTTGTTTAGCATTATTATAGATTTACTGCGACATAATAATGAAACCCTCTCCCATTGACACGTTTAACAATTTTTAATTTTTTTTATGTTTCAATGTGTTTTATTAGGTTTTTTACAAAGAACATATTGACAAACATTAGGGATGAAGAGGGGGTAAAGGAGCAGAGGGAAGCATTGAACAAGTGGTGGTCATTTAAAAATAATTAAAAAAAAAAGTACAGATTTAATGCTGCTCAACATGAAACTTGGGATACTTTCTCTTTAACCTGTTAACAACCGCCCTATAGTCAAATGACTGCTACAGGGCGGTTGCTTAACCCCGGGAGGGTGTACTATGACATCCTCCCATGAACGCGTTTCCCGCGCGGCCTCTGGGGCGCGCACATGGGAACATCCATGACCAACGGGTCCAGGGGACCTGGCGCTACACGGATCACGGTGAATGCCCACTCACAGCGGCCTTTTACCACATGATCGCTCCGTCAAATGATGGAGCGATCACATGTAAACAAGCCGGAGGAAGTGCCGGCTTTTCTCTCCCCTCTCCGCACCGATCAGTGCAGTGTGTGAGGAGATGGGGGAGAGAGCACAAGCTGCAGCGCTGTGGGCAGGATGTGTAGGGCCCACAGTGCTGCTAAGTGACAGGCTGCACCCCACCATCCATCCATCTATCCATCCAAACTCACCCACCCAGCCATCCACCCAGCCATCCTTACCCCATCCATGCTCAGCCACCCATCCTCACCCATCCATCCATCCATGCTCACCCATCCAGCCATCCTCACCCAGCCATGCTCACCAATCCAGCCATGCATGCTCATCCACCCATCCATGCTCACCCAGCCAAACTCCACGAGCTGCGAGCTCGTCCTACCGCGTATCGTCACCTCACATGACTTCATGGGTGGGATCCCCTGATGAAGTCATGTGAGGTGACGATACGCGTCGGGATTGGACCACTAGCATACCGGAAGTGATGCGGTAGGACGAGCTCGCAGCTCGTGGAGTTTTGCACTGTTTTTAATTTTTAAATGTGAGTGTATATTATTGAGATTTTAATAAATAGTGTTTTTATTATAAACGATATCACACTATTTTGGGCATTCCCTTCCTCCCCCTTTTTAACCTCCATTGGAGCAATATTTGAGGAGTGTGTAGGATACAGCCACCTTCCATCAGAGAGTGATATCCAGATGACCACCATTCACCACTAGACATTGCTGGAGACGGGGAGGAACAGCTAGGAGTGACCAGGAGAAGTTGTTTGCGGGTCGGTGCACCCACACATGCTGATACCCCACAGCACTAAGGTGAGAGGCCACCCTGCACATAGGTGGTTGCACTGTGGAAGAAGTGACACCTCTGTTGTTTTTACCCACATGGAATAGCATTGGAAAATTCCTTTTCATTTTCCTGTGTTGTTTGTTGACTGCACCAGAGTTTCTCAAAATGGAGTTCTACTGATTAAGCACATAGTCTGTTTATCCACACAGACCAACATAAGAAGATATTTATTATTATTATATTTTTTTTGTGTTGTTTATGCTGGGACTGCACCAGTTTCTCAAAATGGAGTTTTGTTTATTAAGCACATAGTTTGTTTATCCATTCATGCACGCTCACTGATGTGAGGCTTTATTTTTGTTATAGCCTACTGGATTTTTTTCCTTATTAGTAGTGAATTAGCACTTTGTGACTGTGTGTGGACACTGTATTATAATTTTTGCCATTTAGTTAGTGTTTAACACTTGTATTACTACACATACATACTATCTCAGATCACAGCGCAACACCACTACACACTATATTCAGAATATTTTTTGGGGTGTAATTTTTGCTAGGTACATGCTGTGTGTTAGAAATGTTGTATAAACTGACAACTTTATGTAAAAAAAAAAGAAGAGTCTTCATTTAGTTTCCACATTCTCCAAAAACTTGTGGAAAAAAATGAAATGTTCAAAAGACTCATTATGCCTCATAGAATATACGTTGGGGTGTTTGCTTTCCAAAATGAGGTAATTTTTTGGGGCGTTTCAATTGTCCTGGTGCTCCAGGACCTTCAAAAGTTCAAGAGGTAGTCAAGAAATGATATGTCTAATTTATGTCCCTAGAACGCCTGATGGTTCTCCCTGCATGTTGGGCCTCTGTATGTGGCCAGGCTGTGTAAAAGTCTCACACATGTGGTACCGCCATACTCAGGAGGAGTAGTAGAATGTGTTTTGGGGTTTAATTTGTGATATGCATATGCTAGGGGTGAGAAATACCCCGTTAATATATGACAATTTTGTGTAAAAAAAAAAAAAGAAAAAAAAATCTTCATTTTGCAAAGAATTGTGGGAAAAAATTACAACTTCAAAAAGTCACTATGCCTCTTAATAAATACCTTGGAATGTCTACTTTCCAAAAAGTGGTCATTTGGGGGGTATTTCAACTTTCCTGGCTTGTTAGGGTCTCAGGTGTGATCAATATTCAGTAATTGGCACCATAGCATGTAGACTCTATAACCTTCACAAAGACCAAATAATATACAGTAATTTGTTTTTTTTTTACCAAAGATATGTAGCAGTATAAATTTTGGCCAAAATTTATGAAGAAAATTTAGTTATTTGCAAAATTTTATAACAGAAACGAAAAATGCATTTACAAATTTTTCGGTCTTTTTTTAATTATAGGGCAAAAAATAAAAACCCAGCGGTGATTAAATACCACCAAAAGAAAGCTCTATTTGTGTGAAAAAAAAGGACAAAAATTTCATATGGGTACAGTGTTGCATGACTGAGTAATTGTCATTCAAAATGTGAGAGCACTAAAAGCTGAAAATTGGCCTGGTTGTTAAGGGGGTTTAAGTGCCCAGTGGTCAAGTGGTTAAATTGTTAAAGAGCATTAAGTCTGTATCTACTTAAAAAAGAAACACAATTGAAACTGCTTCCAAACATTGCAGTTATACAAAAGGCAACGCCCTCTCTCGTTAGTGATTAACATATTAATTGATCCTCTTTGACGACCAATTTGCAAGTCAAGCAGGCAACAAAAAGTTGTAGTAGAGAGGAACATACACAGTTTCAGAGAAAGAGACAAACACACAAAAATAAAGTTTAGGCCTGACTGCAGTTAATTCCATTAAGAGCAAAGGACAGAAAGAACTCGCCACTCCAGGTACATGGATCAGCCCATAGATCCTTACTTAGAGTGCCAACCATGGTCCCCCTCCGTAATATACTGGATAAAAGAAGAAATAGCTGCACACCCAGAAGTTCCAGCTGCTTTATTGGGTCACAACAGTGGCACAACAGACACCATCATGTAGTCACGTACGTAGACGCGTTTCACACATCCATTATGTGCTTGATCATTACAATGACTAAAAGTATTGATATGTCTTAAATAGACCACCTCTCCAGTCACAAGTGCAGGAGGAGGTGGTGATAATCAGCAGCTAATGCACAGGTTGATCAACTAATGGAAAAACTGTCAAATAATCCTGAAATACTGGCTGTGTGCGTGGAGCAGGGAGACAATGGTTCAATACCAAAGTCCAATCTAAAAAAGGAATGTTCCAATAAAGCAACTGGAACTTCTGGATGTGCAGCCGATTCTTCTTTTATCCAATTCCATTAAGACTCTTGTCATTAAAATAAACATAAAAAAACTATGCTTTAAGGTCCTCTGTGTTTTTCCTCTAAAGTATTTTGCCAAGTCTGGGTCATATCCATCTTATGCGCTGATGTTTGTGTATTTTTCCTAAAATACAAAACTCAAAACCATTAATAACACCTCACTCTACCTCTCTGAGAGGTTCCTAATGGATTAAACTAGTAGTGGATGCTTGGAACAGACTTCCAGCAGAGGTAATGAGTCCATCAACAGTAAGTGCATTCAAAACACACCCACCTATCTATGCTCTGACAAAATAGGTTTATAGAAAAACTTGGTGGGTTTCTAAGTACCTGAAGTCTAAAACAACAACCTTAACACACATTAACAGGACATGAGTCAATATGGAAGGAAAAACAAAACACAAGACATACTGAATCCATAAGATGCCACAAAGTGCAAAGTAATGTATTATTATGTACTTTCCAAGCGTCAGAGTGAATGAAACTTTACTCTAAGCCCCAGGAAAGGAAAAAAAACAAAATCCCTACAGTTTCTCAGAGTTATAGGGATTGAGATCTCATATCTGTGCACAGGTTCATTATTTGAGAATAAATTTAAACTTGTAAAAGAAAACAAAGTATAAATGTAAACTGGTATCAGTACTGAGCTCATTACAAACGGAAATTAAGATAAAAAGCAATAATGTTATCACATTTCTTATTGATGGGCATCCAACAATGGTGAGTGTGTACACACAACTTGAGAAAAAAAA
Source organism: Glandirana rugosa (assembly GCA_018402905.1). Taxonomy (NCBI): domain Eukaryota; kingdom Metazoa; phylum Chordata; class Amphibia; order Anura; family Ranidae; genus Glandirana; species Glandirana rugosa. The sequence goes on along the minus strand of BLSH010491543.1, from coordinate 11,127 downwards.
ATCTTTGTTTACACATAGACAGTTCATACACCTCCATTACATCACACAGACATACACAGTAATTGAGATTGAATCCCATACGTTGTGGATAGAAAAAGCTTTTGTAATTGCAAATGAATTACTAGGTGTTTCTGACAACTGGGAGAATAAGAAAGAAGAAGAAGAAAAATAAAACCAATGAAACAGGAGTACCTAGCCTATTATACTTTACCTTCTGTTAGGCGTGTGTATTTATGCATATGTACACCTGCTTTATATGTAAATACACTTTCAAGAACTCACTGAACCTGAAAAAGATAACTTGTAGACAAAAGTTATTACTCTATCCTTTTATTTAACCTACAAAGAGAGCAAACAATACAACATTACTTGTACATTGGTAAATGGTCATTGACATTCCCACTTTGATCTAGTGAAACTAAAATGTCATAGACCTCTAAAACATAACTTATATCTTGTATTTCATTCCCTGTTTTACTATCCCTGTTTGGTTCCCAATGGGCAGGCCTCCACCTTTCAAAGATTCCATAAAATTCATTTTAAAGGTTAAAAAATCTTTCACAAACTCATCTTGTTCCAGTTTCAGTTGCTTAGTTTCATACTGTAAATATTCATTCTCAGCCTTAATAGATGGGGAAGGGATGTATGATCGAGTGTTTTCATATTTATTACCCCTAGGCCATGTTCCCCAGCGTTGTGAATACACTTCAAAGTCATGCCTCTTTGTTGTATATTTATTTTTTTTCAATATCTTTTCACCAGAAGACAAAGAAAATTAAGCAATTAGCCCAAATAATCCACAAGTGTAACATTTTATCTTTTGTAAAGTATTAAAGGCAGGGGGAGATTAGAGCCCTGAATGCATGGCTAAAGACCTGGTGTAAGGAGGAGGACTTTGGGTTTTTAGAGCACTGGGCTGACTTTTCATTGGGGTGCAACCAATATGCTAAAGATGGTTTGCACCTAAATGGAAGGGGGTCTGTTGTGCTGGGGGAGAGGTTTATGGGAAGGCTGGAGGAGTATTTAAACTAGGATTGAGGAGGGGTGCATTAGATTATAATGGTGTAGACAGGTCAGACAGGAGTCAGCCCCTATTGGTGGGTGGAATAGGGAAAGATGGGGGGAGGGCTAAGGAAGATGATATGAAGGTTCCCATGTTACAATCAACCATTGGAAATGGTACTGTTTGTACTAAAATTAAAAATATGAAACATACATGTGCAAAATGTGAAAGTGAATTAAAGTGTTTGTTCACCAATGCCAGGAGTCAGCCAAGCAAAATAGGTGAGTTGGAAGCTCTGGTGCATGAGGAGAATTATGATTTGATTGGTATAGCTGAATCTTGGCTTCATTCTTCACATGACTGGTCTATTAATATTCCTGGCTATGCTCTCTTTCGGAAAGACAGGGTAAAACGGAAGGGTGGGTGTGTCTGTCTCTATGTGAGAAGTGATCTCAAACTGAGTGTGAATGAGGACCTAGTTGATGGAGAGTGTGATGAGTCTGAAGCATTATGGGTAGATCTGCATATGGGTGTGCACACTACAAAGATTATCATTGGAGTTTGTTATAGACCTCCCAGTGTTAAAGAGGAGGTGGAGACTCTGCTCCTTGCACAGATGGAAAGAGCTGCAAGGGCTGGGACAGTGATAATAATGGGGGATTTTAACTACCCGGAAATTAACTGGAGTAATGGCACTGCTGGAACAGCTAAAGGGCAAAAATTTATAAACCTATTACAGGACAATTTTATGGTCCAGTTTCTTGAAGCCCCAACTAGGAATGACGCTTTGCTGGACCTAGTAATCTCAAACCATGCAGAGCTTATTACCAATATTCATATAAAAGAACATCTGGGTAACAGTGACCATAACATGATTTCATTTAATGTAAGCTGCAAGCAACAAACGCATACGGGACAGATAAAAACACTTAATTTTAAGAGAGCAAATTTTACAAAGATGAGGGCTGCTCTCCAGGACTTAGACTGCGAGGGAATATCAACATCGATGAACACAGAACAGAAATGGGAATTTTTAAAAAACTGTATGCGAACTCACTGCAAAGTATATTCCCATGGGCAATACGTTTAAAAGGCTAAAAAGAAAACCTATGTGGCTCACGGCCAAAGTTAAAGAAGTTATAAATGATAAGAAAAGAGCATTTAAAAAATATAAAAATGAGGGAACACTATCATCTTTTAAATGTTACAAAAAATATAACAGAATATGTAAAAAGGAAATCAAGGATGCAAAAATTCACAACGAACGACAAATTTCAAAAGATAGTAGGACAAACCCTATAAAAATTCTTAAAATATATTAATAATAAAAAGGTCAGGGCTGAGCATGTAGACAAAATAATCTAGAGTGTGTGACTGGGGACAAAGAGAAGGCAAACTTATTAAATACTTTCTTCAGCTCTGTGTATACAAAGGAGCATGGGGGAGCTCATGTCCATGATGGCATGTGGTAGTGACACAGCCCCAAATGATCCACAATGGCTCAAAAGTGAAATGGTCCAGAAGTATTTAGACAGAATAAAGGTAGATAAAGCACCTGGACCAGATAGCATCCATCCATGGATACTAATTGAGCTCTGTCATTTCAAAGCCATTGTATCTAATTTTTAGGGACTCCTTAATGACTGGAATAGTACCACTGGATTGGCGTAGTGCCCATATTTAAAAAGGGATCAAAGTCTTTACCAAGTAACTATAGACCTGTTAGTTTAACTTCTATAGCTGGGAAGATACTGAAGAGTTTAATAAAAGACCACATAGATGAGTTCTTGTTGGAAAAAAATGCTTTAAGCAACAGACAGCACGGATTCATGAAAGACAGAAGTTGTCAAACAAACCTGAATTCTTTTTATGAGGAGGTAAGTAAAACCTTGGACAGAGGGGTGCTCTGGACTTGGTATACTTGGACTTTGCAAAAGCATTTGACACCGTTCCCCACACACGGGTAATGTGTAAGGTAAAGTGTACAGGCTTGGAATGATCAGTTTGTAAATGGATGGAAAACTGGCTAAAAGTCTGAATTCAGAGAGTAGTGGTTAATGATTCTTATTCTGAATGGTCTAAGGTTATCAGTGGTGTACCCCAAGGTTCAGTGTTGGGGCCCTTACTTTTCAATATATTTATAAATGATATAGGGTCTGGGATTAAAAGTACCATTTCAGTGTTTGCAGATGACACCAAGCTATGCAGTGGAATAATGTCCTTGCAGGATGTCTCCAACTTACAAGCAGACCTCAATGCACTAATGTCTAATTAGGCTACTATGTGGGAAATGAGGTTTAATGTTGACAAATGTAAAGTTATGCACTTGGGGGCTAAGAATATGCATGCATCGCACATACTAGGGGGGTACAACTGGGGGAATCCATACTGGAGAAGGATCAGGGGGTTTTGGTAGATCATAAGCTTAATAATAACATGCAATGCCAAGCTGCGGTTTCCAAAGCAAGCAAAATCCTTTCTTGTATTAAGAGAGGGATAGACTCCAGAGATAGAGACATTATTTTGCCCCTGTACAATTCATTAGTAAGACCTTATCTGGAATATGCAGTTCAGTTTTGGGCACCGGTTCTCAAAAAGGATATCGGTGAACTGGAGAAAGTGCAGAGAAGGGCAACCAAACTAATAAAAGGCATGGAGGAGCTTAGCTATGAGGAAAGATTAGAGGAACTGAATTTATTTTCTCTTGAGAAGAGCAGGTTAAGAGGGGATATGATCAACATGTACAAATATATAAGTGGTCCATATAGAGAACTTGGTGTTGAGTTATTTACTTTAACCACTTCCTTACTGGGCACTTAAACCCCCCTCCTGCCTGGACCAATTTTCAGTTTTCAGCGCTGTCGCTCTTTGAATGACAATTGCGGCGTTGTACCCAAACAAAATTTGCGTCCTTTTTTTCCCACAAATAGAGCTTTCTTTTGGTGGTATTTGATCACCTCTGCGTCATTTCTGATCGCCGCTATAAACAAAAAAAGAGAGACAATTTTGAAAAAAAAAAAAAACAATATTTTTTACTTTTTACTATAATAAATATCCAAAAATAAAAAATAAAAAAACAAATTTATTCATCAGTTTTGGCCGATATATATTCTTCTACATATTTTTGGTTAAAAAAATCGCAATCTGCGTTTATTGATTGGGTTGCGCAAAAGTTATAGCATCTACAAACTATGGACATTGATTTATGGCGTTTTTATTATTATTTTTTTTTTACTGGTAATGGCGGCGATCTGCGATTTTTAGCGGTACTGCGATATCGGGTGCGGACATGTCGTACGTTTTTGACACTTTTTGACATTTATACAGCGATCAGAAATTTAAATGTCCACTGATTACTGTATAAATGCCATTGGCAGTGAAGGGGTTAACCTGCAGGGGGCAGTGAAGGGGTTAACAATGTTCCCTGGGTGTGTTCTAACTGTGGGGGGGGGTTAACAGGGGCATGACAGATCTAACTGATCCCAGTGACAGGGATCAGTAGATCTGGCATCCCCCCTCACAGAACGGGGAACCGCCGTGTTTACTTCGGCGGTTCCCCGTTCCTCCTCTCTGAAAGGAGATCGCGGGTCTCCGGCGGACATCGGGTCCGCCCAACCCGCTGGCACGCTCCGGCAGTGTGCGGCGGCATGTGCATGCGCCGCTCGCGCCCGCGGGAGCGTGCCCAGCATGAGCCAAATGGGAGGAGCTTCGTCATTCGGCTATGGCGCGGATGGGAGGTGGTTAAGGTCATCACAAAGGACAAGGAGGCACTCTTTACGTCTAGAGGAAAAAAGATTTCATCTACAAATACGGAAAGGTTTCTTCACAGTAAGAGCTGTGAAAATGTGGAATAGACTCCCTCCAGAGGTGTGGTTTTGGCCAGCACGGTTGATTGCTTTAAAAGAGGCATGGATTCTTTCCTTAATGTAAATAATATAACTGGGTACTAACATTTTTAGGTAAAGTTGATCCAGGGGGGTATCCGATTGCCTTTCGGGGGATCAGGAAGGAATTTTTTCCCTGTTATAGCACATTGGATCATGCTTTGCTGGGTTTTTTGCCTTCCTCTCGATCAACTGTGAGTGAAAGATTGTATATGGGATTGTTTGGTTATATATAATTTTTTTTTTTTGGTTTTCAACCTGACTAACTATGTAACTATATTAAAGTGTCTCTTAACAACCGGATGAGACTGAGAATGTTCAATGGCTAAAACCTGATTATGAACCTTTTCTGCCTACTTACACGATATAGGGGCACTTTTAAAAGAACTTCCACCTTTCAATGAGTTGCTCAAACTAGCACATACCCCAGATGTGGATAATTTCTTGTTGCATCTGGAAATACTCAAACCATTTGCATTACAATCTATGGTATGTGGAGATTGCACAAGCTACCCCAGGCTAGAAGATGCAGATTGTTTACGTTTACTCTCTGCCTCCTTTAGCCCACGTACCAGCTGATTAACCTCTCCCTGCTTATTTTGGTTGTCCAGGGCTGGACTGGGACACAAATTTGCCCTGGACTTCATCCAGACCAGCCCACTTTAATTTTGAGTATCCACACCAGTGTCCGCCTTCACATCAGAGTGTACCCATGAGCATCCCATTACATCAGAGTGTCCCCATCAGCACCCCCATTACATCAGAGTGTCCCCATCAGCACCCCCTTTACATCAGAGTGTCCCCAACAGCACCCCATTGCATCAAAGTGTCCCCATCAGCACCCCCTTATATCAGAATGTCCCCATCAGCGTCCCCTTACATCAGTGTCCCCATCAACATCCCCTTACATCAGAGTGTCTCCATTAGCATCCCCCTTACATCAGAGTGCACCCATCAGCCCCCCATTACATCAGAGTGTCCCCATCAGCATCCCCTTACACCAGAGTGTCCCCATCAGCACCCCCTTTACACCAGAGTATCCCCATCAGCACCCCTATTATATCAGAGTTTCCCCATCAGCACCCCCTTACATCAGAGTGTCCCCATCAGCTTCCCCTTACATCAGTGTCCCCATCAGCATCCCCTTACATCAGAGTGTCTCCATCAGCATCCCCCTACATCAGAGGGTACCCATCAGCACCCCCATTACATCAGAGTGTCCCCATCAGCACCCCATTCCCTTACATCAGAGTGTCCCCATCAGCGTCCCCTCACATCAGAGTGTCCCCACTAGTGTCCCCTTACATCAGAGCATCCCCATCAGCACACCCTTACATCAGAGTGTCCCCATCACCATCCCTCTTATATCAGAGTGTCCCCATCAGCACCCCCTACCACTACCCCTGTGAGACT
>BLSH010491514.1:32246-48091 GCA_018402905.1 Glandirana rugosa | reverse complement strand
ATAAATAAAAACAACCCCCCCCCCCCCCCCGTGTGTGCAACATTCCTTAAGTGCATTGGAGAGCTAAAAGCCCTATCATCAGTGTCATTAACTGCATGAGATAACAACTATATGGAGCAGTGAGGATCCCGTGGCTATAACCCTTCAATGTTTACGTAAGAAAAAATAAGCCAGTGCTATCACCCTAGTCCAAAACAAGAGTTCATTTCAACTAAGAGTGTCAGTGTCCAAGAGCCAACATTGCCACACCTTCTCAAACTTAGTCGGGCAGCCCCTACTCAGATACATCGCCCTATACATAGGCAAAACCTTATTTATGATGCTCTTCCATTATGGCAGCGAAGGGGCATCTGGTTTCTTCCAGCACAGCAAAATGGCCTTGCGAGCATAAAAAAGAGCAAGCTAGAGAAGGGTCCTCTGTGCTCTACATGGCGCCTCCTCCACCACTAAGCCTAGCATACAAATTAGTATAGGCAGGGGGACCGGAATAGTGAGTAAATTTCGGAGAGTGTGAGTGACCCCCGTCCAGTACTCCCGTATCGGTTGACAGTGTCAGAAGATATGATCAAAATCAGCCAGAGAGGCAGTACATCGTCAGCACTCTGCCAAACCAGTGCCATAAATAGTGGCCACTCTAGCTGGGGTATAATAAGCTCTATGGAGCAGCTTAAATTGAATATAGCGGTCACGAGCCGACACCAAAGTCCTAAACGGATAGTCCCACATATCCTCCCAATCATCCCCTTGGAAATTAGGAATTAATGGTATCCAGATGTCCCTGCATTTAGTAAGTGCTTTTGGTCTCTCTGCAAACAATTCTTTATACACCTCAGAGAAGGGCTTCTACAGTGACTCATCATATAGCAGTTGCTCCAAAGGAGAAGACCTAAGCTCTAGGGTGTCAGTCCCAATGTGCTAAGAAAGCGTGTCACAACTGTAGGTAACGAAAAAAGTACCAATTCTGGAGGTGGTATTTAGACTTTAGTTGATCAAATGTGAGGAGTCTTCCTCCCCCCACAACATCCTGTAGTTGTTTAATGTCAACCCAGGTCCACAGAATGGGGTCTGGAATTTCACCAAAATTATACAACTTAGGGTTCAACCAAAGAGGGGCAGATGGCGAGGGAACCAAACCATCCGGTTTCCTCAGCACCTGCACCTTGACCCAGGCACGCAAAGTACTGGGCATGGACCCAGTTAATGGTAAGCCCACTTGGACCCCTCTGTATACCAAATGAGATAGACTCTCATAGGATCCTAACAGAGCAGGCTCAAGGACCATTGCAGTGTCCCCATCATCACGACCATTTGGCCCGCTAGGAAATATTTAAAAAGGTCTAGCAATGCCAGTCCACCCTGCCCCAGAGGTTCCTGTAAGGTACGAAGGCCTATCCTTGGATGAAAGGAAGACCAGATAAGGAGCTAAACAGATTATTTGCACGCTTAAAATACGAACAGGGAATCCAAATAGAGGAGTTGCGTGAGAAATACAAAAAGATCTGAAGGATCTTCATCTTTAAGATTTACCTGTCCGATTATTGGGAGTGGTAAATGTCGCCATGAGTCCAACTGGGCCTTTACTTTAGCAAGGAGGGGAAGTAGATTAAGTGACATATAATCTCCCACCCTAGAGGAAATACGAAAGATATTTAAATTCGGAAACCCAGATTATAGGAACATTTTGCACACTCTGTGTTTGGGCCTCGGTATCAATGGGCATTATGTTGGATTTCTCCTAATTCACTTTGAGGCCTGAAAACTGTTCAAAGGCACTCAGTATTCCAACCACCGCTGACGATGTCCGCAAGGCAGTGACTATAGGTTCCATTGCAAGCGCAAATAGAGAAGGAGAAAGCAGGCACCCTTGATGAGTACCTCTGCCTATGGAGAACTGGGAAGAGACCACCGTACCAAGATGAATGGCTGCTTTTGGGCTACTGTAGAGTAAAGAAATCCAGGTAAGAAACTGATTACCGAAACCCATGTGTCTTAGAACCATGGAAATATAGGCCCAGTCCACCAAATCAAAGGCTTTTGCCATGTCAAGTGAAACCACCACCCTCACCCCAGGATTAGCATGATCGATCTGTAAGTGTGCAAATAGCCTGCACAGATTAGTGTCCGTGGCTTTCTGGGGTATGAATCCCATCTGGTCTATGTTAACTAATGTAGTGATAACCCGCGACTGTCTAGTGGTCAATATCTTTGTTAAGATCCTAATTCAAAAGAGCAATGGGCCTATAAGAGGAACATTCAAGTGGATCTTGAATGGCAAAAGAACGACCTGAGCCTCCATAAGGGATTCGGGAAGAACCTTGTTCATTATACAGAAATGGAATAGCTATTTAAGTCTTGGGACAAGAACCTCAATGTTTAGCCTATACCATTCAGCACAAAAACCATCCGGTCCAGGCAATTTATGTGGAGGGAAGGCCCATATAGCCATCTCTATCTCCTCCTCAGTAATCTTTGAATCGAGACCCTCCCTATCTGTATCAGACAGGACTGGGACCACCAAGGAGTGGAGAAAAGCCTCTAGTTCCTACAACTTATAAGCAGGAATAGGTGCATACAGAGTTTTATAATATTCCACAAAAGTATCCAAAATATCAGCTGGATATGTAAGCAACACTCCCTGTTCATCCTTTATGCAAGGGGCATTTGTCTGCACCCTCTGGTCCTCCACCAGCATAGCTAACAACTTTCCATTCTTGTCGCCCTGCTCAAACAGGGACTTCTGACCCAGGAGGTCTGGGTTAGTTCAGTAAGATGTAACTCCAATTGGCGACGGGCATCCAACAAGGCTACATAAGTGGCGTCAGAGGGAGCAGAGGTATGAGCCAGCTTGCAACTTCTTTCCTTATCCTGTAATTCCTGCAAGGAAGAATTAAACTCCCTTAGGAGCTGTTTTATAGCCAATATATAGTGACCCCCCCTCATACACGCCTTGAAAGCGCCCTATACAACAGGAAGTGAGGCCGAAGAAAGGTTGTCCTCCCAGTAGCCAGTAAAGATAGGAGCCAGCTGGGAGGACACCGACTCCACCTCTAACCACCCAGGACTCACCCTCAAGGCACCCCGCCTGATCCATGATGGGAGGCTGATATTAATTGATAAAGGTTTATTGTCAGAGAGGCCCCCTAGATCTATCCTCAAGGAGGATTTGTGTGTTTTAGATAAGTAAGAAAACCGCCTGTTATTGTGGTTCTTCCAACGCCAAAGCTCCGTCAGAGAAGCTGCTGTTACCCAGGAGGACAATTCTACAGAAGATACCCTATTCAGATTGGAAGAATCTAAAGCCGCATTCAGAACTGCATTAAAATCCCCCATGGAGTGGGAGATGCATGAAGGGAGCCAATTTACCCATCAACTCATACAACACCTGTACCTGGAATAGTGGCGGAACATAGAGATTAACTAGAACCATTTTAGCCGTATATAAATCAGCTATAACAATCAAATAATGACCTCCAGGATCCGAAATCACTTGATGGATGGTGCAGGGAACCGTCTTACTAATAAGTATGGACACCCCCCCTAGAATAGGTAGAATACGTAGCGTGTAATGCACACTGAATCCGGGGGAAATGCAAGGCCAGATCCCTGCTACCATCCAAGTGCATCTCCTGTAAAAAGACAATATGAGGTTTGATAGGTTTTAAGTATTGGAATATTAGGGCCCGGTGAAATCTGTCATTCAGTCCTCTGACATTCCAAGACACTGCATTAATCATAGATACTGACATTGGTAAACATCAAAAATATATACTCTATGACAGGATGAATTTGACAACCAAGGGATATCCCACCACCCCAATAAATACATGCTTCCCATGGTATCAATGGGCAAGTACGGAACATTGCACACAAAAATAAAAATAGTCCCCAGATTTAGATAACTCCCCGCCTCTGTGTAAAACTTGGAACAACCTATACATGCAGCGTCTTCCCAAAAATGTATCCCAATAAGTAGAAAAGCATGTCTTCAGAACAAACAAAAATTAGTCATAGTAAGCAGTTCTCAAAAAAGAAGAAAAAATAGAAGAGTCAGTATTCTCCAAAACCAGTATTGCTCGTTTGTCCTACAAAAACGTTACCAAGTGAATGTGGCTCCGTGCCACATAGAGAGTTTAAATGGGATTGATGCCTAGTCCACTCCTAGGAAGAAATGCACCCAGTGTCAGGATAAAAAGAATAGGACTGTAAATAAAAAAAATGCCTCAAAAGGTAGAGACCCCCCCCTGACTGTCAGAGTGCTCAAAGCGTGTTGTCTCAGAGGCCTTCCAGAGATCACCTACAGGAAGCCTGCTCCAGAACTGAAGAAAGGCAGCAATGGAGGCCTCTTAGAACTAGTCAGCTGACCAGAAACTCACAGATTGTCGATCCAGTCGTTGGCCTCCATCGGGGTGTCGAAGAACCGGACTGTGCACTGATGTGGAACCCTCAGCCAACTGGGATAAAGCATGCTGTATTTTATGTTTCTTTCGCAAAGTTGACCCCTGACCTTGTTGAAGGACCAACAACGTTTCTGCGCATCCACAGAAAAATCAGGGAAGAGCATCACTCTGGTGTTTTCTTATTGTAATTCCGGGTGTTTCCTTGCTTCAGCCAAGATCATATCTCGGTCCCTGAAATTCAAAAGACTTGGGTGCCAGACAGAGCAGAGGAGGAAAGGGAAGGTGAGGCGGCACAACCCCAAGGAGGTCGACATCAAGAAAGAGCAGAGAGCAGCCACCCTATTCCATCACATTCTGCAGCTGTTATCTCCCGGCCCACTTCCCAAAGCTCAGCTGTCTGGGCCCTTTTCAGCACATCTGCAGCAGATCGCACTGTTGCTATCTGCAAACTGTGTCTCAGGCACATCAAACGTAGCAAAAACACCAGCCATTTGGATACCACATGCTTAACAAGGCATTTAACATCCAACCACTTGTTGGCAAGAGCACCTAAAAGCCACACAAAAGGGGCACAAATCTGTCCCTCCTCCTCCTTACCCACTTCAGTCTTCCCCTGCTATACTGAGTCATTACCTCTCAGCAGCCTCCACTGACGGGGATGATGGTATAGCACAGGGTGTCCCAGGTCCTAGCAGCACATCTGCCAGCAGCCCGCCACCAGCTGTAGATTGTAGCCGGCAAATTTCTCTGCCCCATCTGCTGCAGCAGAAAAAAATGCAGTCCCTGACACTCAAATTCCCAGCGTCTAAATGCAAGCTTGTCAAAGCTGTTGGCTCTCCAACTTCTGCCTTTCAGCCTGGTGCATTCTGTCCCCTTCCGTGAATTCGCACAATGTGCTGTACCACAATGGCAGGTTCCCAGTTGCTACTACTTTTCACGTAAGGCCATTCCATCTCACTATCATCACGTGGAAGGGAATGTTCTGGCATAGTTGGGCAAGGCAGTCAGTCATAAAATCCACCTTACTCCTGACATGTGATCCAGTAAGCATGGGCAAGGATGATATATTTCATTCACAGCACACTGGGTAATGCTGCTTGCAACTCAGAAGGATGCAGGACAGGGCTCGGTGCTGCAGCTTGTTGTGCCCCCATGTCTCCATACAGCTGGTGGTGATGATGCCAGACCTGTGAGCTCTACCCTCTCCTCCTCCTCCGCCACCTCCATGTCCTCCTCTGCAGAATTCTCCTATGAACATCAGGTACGCCCTACGCATTCAAAGGGCTACTCCATGAGTCAGTTTAAAAGGTGCCATGCAGTGCTTCAGCTGGTGTGTCTAGGGGACAGGAACCACACCAGAGCAGAGATTCTTGCAGCTCTGCAGGTACAGGCCCAGAGGTGGTTCACACCACGCCAGCTGGACCCAGGAATGGTGGTGTGCGATAATGGCTCAAACCTCCTGTCCGCCCTTAGACAGGGTAAGTTGACACATGTGCCATGCCTGGCACATGTCCTCAATTTGGTGGTGTAGCATTTCCTAAATACGTACCCAGGGTTGGAAGATGTGCTGAAGCTGGCCAGAAGAGTCTGTAGCCATTTCAGGCGGTCATACACAGCCAGTGCTCGGTTGGCTGAAATTCAGCGGGAATTCCACCTATCCGTAAACTGCCTGATTTGTGACATGCCCATCAGGTGGAACTCGACTTTGGCAATGCTGCAGCTGCTATACATGCAGCAGAGGGCCGTCAATGAGTATATGTGCGAGTACGGCACGACGACAGGCTCAGGCCTCCTCAGCTTTTTTTCCCCACGCCAATGGCTGATCATTAAGGATGCATGCACTGTACTGTCACCATTTGAGGAGGCCACAAGGATGGTGAGCCGTGAGTCCTGCATACATCAGTGACACAATCCCTGTTGTGTTCCTGTTGGAGCAGACTCTGCATGGCATTATGGACAGGGCACTGGAGGCAGAGCAGCAGGAGGAAGAGGAGGACTTCCTTTCCTCTCAAGGCCCACTTTATCCAGACACCATCATTCCTATGTCACAGAACACACAGGAGCTGAAAGGGGCGGAGGATGAAGAAGAGGATTCTGGCTTCGAAGAAGAGGAAGAAATGCATCTATCTGTAAGCGATGGCTTTCCAACCCCAGGACCCTTGGGAGTTGTACGTGACTGGGAGGAAGAAGTTCCAGATGCGGTCATCCTGAGTGACCCTGAAGAGTCTGCTTCTCAAGCCTCTGCAAATTTGAGGGCAACCTCACGTTTCAAAGCCTGCAAAAGGACCCAAGAATATGTGGCATAAAGGAGAAGGATCATTACTAGTTGGCAACCTTCCTTGACCACCGTTATAAGGGGAAGGTCTCAGAACTCATCCCGCCCCCACAGAGAGTGCAGAAGATTAAATCTCTTGACAACGCGTTAAAGAGGATTTTATTGAACGTTTTTTCCCGACTCCAGTAGGTTACAGTGTCATGGAAAACGTAGTTTTGAGGCTTCTGTTGGTCAAGTGAGGAGCATTGGAGAAGGCGTCCACCTAAGTGATGCATTTTGGAATTTTTTTAGTCCTTGCAGCTTCCACATCCCATCGGCAGTGTCTGCATCACATGGTGGATGATTGCCTTGGGGCCAAAACAGAGAGGGAGAGCTTTCCAGTTGACGATTCACTGGCTTACTGGATCATGAGAATAGACCACTGGCCGGAACTTGCCCAGTATGCTATTGAGTTGTTGGGCTGCCCTGCATCCAGCGTGCTTTCAGAATGGGCATTCAGTGCTGCAGGAGGTTTTGTTACTGATCATAGAACGCATCTGTCCACAGACTCTGTGGACCCTTTGACTTTTATCAAAATGAATCAGTCCTGGATTACCAGCTATGAAGCCCCTGATGCGATGTCACTGATTTAAGTATTTTTGGGATGTGGAATCTCTGCAGGACTTTGAGGCTACCTAGCTTTGGTATAGGTATATTGGTATAGGTTTCATGGGCACAATTAACACCCAAAGACCAATTTTTCAGCCCCTGTTTGACAAGTGCATATCAATGCAATTTTTTTTTTGCCTTCATCAAGAGAACCTCTATAGGGTATTTTCCTGCACTGTGAGCTTCCTTACAGAAGGGATGGCCTCATCCCTGTGGTTATGTCTCATTTTTGTTGAATCAAAAGCTTTATCACTTTAAGAAAAATTAGGTCACCAGTCTGGCTATGCATTGTGGCAGAGGTGTGTCAATATCAAGACTGGTTGCACCAAATCAGAAATTTTACGCAGGTAAAGAGTTGATTGCATTTCAACTGTTTATTAAGCCTTTTGGGTGTTCAGCTTTAATATAGCCTCTAGTATAATACTGATACAATTAGGTATTATTAATTATGTTTCATGTATTTATATAGTAATGTTTTAATGTTTATATTCTCTGAAATTAAAGCTAAAGTAAATGGTTTCAAGAAGTTTATTTGGGAATAAACCCAGTTAACACATAAGGGAACTGTTAGGGGCATAACATGTAGAGTGTTACAGGAAATACAGAATGCAAAATAAGGGGTAAGCATAAACGTATAGTCCAAGTCAATGCAGAAGAACATGTTATATAATATTTCAACATTAATTTCCAAAAGGAGAAACTGATAACTTTCAGGACATAACAGGATGGTGTATGTGTTATCCCTTGGTTTCAGGGTGGCATGGTGTGGAAGCCTATGTTGTTCGACTGGTCTATATGGCAATAAGCTAGTCCTTATTGTGTAATGTACTTGGATATCAAACAGGGGGGGTGATGAGGAGAGGGGGTAAGGGGTACGGGGGCTGGGGGGGGGGGGAGTACAGGAGCTGGAAGTGGGGGGTAGGGGAGAGGGGGGCACAGTCCCGGGCAGGCTGTGTACCTGTCCTGTTTATGTAGGTTATCTAATAGGGTAAGCCTGATTCTATGTCTAGGTCCCCTCCTTCATTCTTATGGGAGTAGGCTAATATAGGGAGCACCGTGGCCCTTCGCCACCCCTATTGGGAGCATACTGTGGCAGGGGTCAGGTCCCTTTGTTTTTGGGACATTGTTTCTCGTATGCCATGGCATGGGTTGTGACTCAGCTAGAGTTCTGGAGAGTGAGCAGTGTGTAGGGGGTCTCATTTGGGACTAACACAGGGCAGTTCGGGTTCCTGATGGGACGTGTAATTTGAGATAGTGTTATGAGTAGGCCGAATTGTTGCTCTAAGAGTTAGGTGCTGCAGGGAGGGGAATGCTAAAGGTAAGCTCAGAGGTTAGATTGTATAGAGTAAAGAGAGAATGTCCCCTTGCCTCTCCCCCCCCATCCGTGACACTGCAGATCATGTTCCTGTTCGTGGTCATGTAGCGGGGGGAGATACACCCCAGGCGTTGGTAACCGTTTGCTTTCACTTGAGATGTTTTTTGTGTGCTTCAAGTAAAAAGAGGGCGATAACATCCTAGGGGTAGGTCTAGGTATACATTAAAGGTTTGTTTGTAGTTTTTTTTTTCTTTTTTTTTTTTTGAGGCGTTTATGGGTTAATGAGCTCTTTGTATTCCCGTGAGGTTGTAAAGTGGGTCCAGCAGGACCATTTTGTGGCATATTTCTGAGGAGTCCCGTGAGCTATATGAATCAGTTCTTCAATCCCTGCTATTTTGGCTACTCTAAGGAGCCACTCCTTGACTGTCGGCGTTATTTGAGATTTCCAGTGCACCGGAATACACTGTTTGGCCGCGTTTAACATGAACATCATCAATGATTTATGATAGGTGTTGCGGCTGAGCTGCGAGTGGTGCAATAGGAATTGTGCTGGGTTGAGATCTAGCGAGCCTTTATGGATGTGTTCATGTATCTTTTCCCAGTCCTGCCCAGATAAGGGTGTAGATAATTCACTTGCCCATTTATGATGTGCTTTATTGTGGCCCGCTTTGAGCTGTACAAATAGGAGAGCGTGTGTGGTGGATATGAGGTGTGTCTGTGGGATCTGTTGCACACACAGTAGCTCAAAGGGTGTTAGTGGTCTGGAACATTGTGAGTTGCAATTGATGGAGTTCAAGTATTGTGTGAGTAGGAGTGTTTGCCATGGGGGTATTGGGGCAGCGCTACTTGGCCTACGTGGAAGGTGATCTAATGGGATTTTTTTCCCGTCCTTATAGAACTGGTATGCTAAGACCTGGTCGCTCGGCCAGTGTGGCTCCAGGTAACTTGCATGTATTCCTGGGGGAAAATCAGGGTTCATTTTGAGAGGTGTTAAGGGGCCCACTATTGTGGATATTTGATTCTGTTTGCACGCTTTCTGAAAGCATTTCAAGGTGGGACTTATGAGTGGGTGAGTTTGTTCATCTGGCTCGTGAAATCTTGGCATTATCCAAGGAAGATTCCTAAGCGGGCATGTAGCGAATGACGCTTCCACATTGACCCAATCTTTATTTTGCCTGTGTATGTTCCAGTCCACTATCCTTGATAAGTGGGTGGCCTTGTAGTAGTTAAGCAAGTCTGGTAGGCCTATTCCTCCCAGGCGTTTAGGGAGGGCAAGTTGACTGTAGCTGAGTCTGGGTGTGCTATTGTTCCACAGGAATCTAGTACACAGACTTCTATAGGATTTGAAGAAGGCCTGTGGGCCCGAGATGGGTATCGTCTGTAGAATGTACAATAGTCTCGGGAGTGCATTCATTTTTATTATTGCTGCTCTTCCGAACCATGAAAAAATGAGCTTACCCCATCTTTGTATATCCGCAGTTATTTGGTGTAAAATGGGTGGGTAATTACAGGAGTACAACTGTGAGAGATGGGTTGGTATTTGTATCCCTAGGTATTTGATGGAATCTGTCTGCCACAAGAAAGGGAAGTTCAGTTTGCATTGGGTAACTGTGTCTTGAGGGAGAGATATGTTAAGTGCCTGGGACTTGGCAAAATGAATTTGTAGGTTGGAGATGTCATGAAATTGCTTGAATTCTCGCAATAGTATGGGAATTGTTTTGACAAGAACAGAAGAATATCGTCGGCGTAAGCCGCTATTTTATATTCCCTGCCGGGTGTCTGGATGCCCGCGATGTCCCTGTTTTGTCGGAGGCAACACAGAAAGGGCTCAAGGGTCAGTATATATAGAATGAGGGAGAGGGGACAGCCTTGCCTTGTACCATTGCATATGTTAAAGGCCTCTGATAGGGTGCCATTCACTTGCACTTTTGCCGAGGGATTTGTGTATAAAGCCGCTATCATGGCTGCAATGCGTGGGCCAAAACCCATTTTGTCTATTACTGCGTTCATATAATCCCAGACTACCCTATCAAAGGCCTTTTCCGCATCTAAGGACAAGAGGAATCCTTTTTGTTGTGTTGAGGTAATCAAGTGATGTATATTGATGGCCTTGATCGTGTTGTCCCTCGCTTCTCGACCTGGGACAAATCCTACCTGGTCATGATTGATTAACGAAGGAAGCACTGACTGTAGGCGGTTCGCTATTATTTTAGAATATATTTTGACATCTACATTTAGTAGTGATATTGGCCTGTAGTTCGTAGTTTGAGAAGGATCCTTACCCACCTTTGGTATCACCGTAATGTGGGCTGCTAACGTTGCTTGGTCTTGGGGAGTGTCAGAGTGTATAGAGTTAAAGGCGCGGAGAAAAGGTTGACAAAGAATGTCCCTGAAAACCTTATAATAGGCTGCGGGCAATCCATCTGGTCCTGGGCTTTTCCCAGGTTTTAGTTGTGTCAGCGTGTTTTCCCATTCCACAGCCGTAATGGGACCGTCTATGACGTTTGCTATCTCTTGGGATATAGCCTTAGGGCAAAATTTGTTTAGGAAACTCAGTATGTGATCCTGTCTGTTTCTGTTCGTCTGGGTTTGGGGGATATTATATACTGTCTCATAAAATGTCTTGAATTCCCTGGCGATGGCTTCATTGTGGGTGATCGATTGCCCGGACGGAAGGTTCAACCTGTGGACCGTATTTTTAGCTTTTGATTCCCTGAGGGTCATTGCTAGAAGATGGCTACTTTTGTTGCTGTATTCATAAAAGAACTTTTGTGACAGCATGTTATTTCTCCGGAGTCTGCGTCCTAGTTCCTCTTGTAGCTCTGTGTGTCCCGATATGAGTACTTGATGTGCTTTTAGCGCTAATGTGCGATTATGCGTTATTTCAAGGTCTTTGATTTTGGAGTAAAGTTCAGCCAGTCGTCTACATTTGTCTTTTTTAATTTTGCTCATCATGGAGATGATTTGTCCCCTCATCACACATTTGTGTGCTGCCCACTGTGTAGCCGTGGAGGTGTCTGGGGTGCAATTTTCTGTAAAGTATTGTTTGAGGGAAGTACTGATCTCCTCGACGGCTTTTTGGTTCATTAGTATTGTCGGGTCTAATCTCCATATCGGAGTGAAAGAGGATCTTTCTGCAAGTGTAATAGTCGCTGTAATCGGGTGGTGGTCGGATATTGTCATGGCTTCAATTGTGGCCTTCGCTAATAGTGGGAGATCTTGTTGGGAAATTAATATATAGTCAATGCGGGAATACTTATTGTGAGGATGAGAGAAGAAGGTATAATCTTTGCCGTTGGGATGGAGTGTACGCCATGTGTCATGCAGCGAGAGTGTTTGGAGGGTTTTTTTAATTTCCCGTAATGCCCTGTATGGGAGAACTGATGTG
This sequence comes from Glandirana rugosa, assembly GCA_018402905.1. Taxonomy (NCBI): domain Eukaryota; kingdom Metazoa; phylum Chordata; class Amphibia; order Anura; family Ranidae; genus Glandirana; species Glandirana rugosa. The sequence goes on along the minus strand of BLSH010491514.1, from coordinate 36,068 downwards.
CCTGAGGAGGTATCTAAAATTGGGTCCAGGGGCACGTTTATATCACCTCCGAGAAGTGTTATCCCTTGTTGGAACCCTGCAAGTTGTTGCGCCATTTGTCTTAGGAAAGGGACCTGTGCCACATTGGGGCCGTAGACATTGACTAGTGTAATGGGCTTGCCATGAAGCGTGCCTTTAAGGAACAAGTATCTTTCCTGTGCATCGGCCATGGAATCCATTACTTGTAGCGGGGTGTTTTTGGAAATAAGTATTGACACCCCTTTTGTCTTAGAAAGGGGGGAGGTTGCGTGGAAAACTTGGTTGAAATGTCTGTTTAGCAATTTAGGGATATTGTCAGAGCGGAAGTGGGTCTCCTGTAAGTATATTATATTTGCCTTCAGGCTTTTCATATGTGTTAGTAGTTTAGACCTTTTTTCAGGGACATTTAGTCCCTTCGCGTTTAGCGATATTCGTTTCATAGAGACCGGTTTGCTGACCGTCTCTGACGGGTTCATTGTTAGGGGAGGGGAGGTGTTTCGTTCCCGAATTGGGGAACCCGATCTGCGAGGACGATGCAATCTGCCACACTAGGCAGCAGGGGAGGGGGGAGAGGCAAAATGAGGAGAAAGATAGAGATAAAAAAAAAGGGGGGAAAGTTGGTAGTAACTAGAGAGTGGAAACTACAGGCAGAGGGGAAGAAGGGTGTACTTCTTCGGGAGTTGTTGGCCTTAAGTGGTTTTTTAGGCATGTCTGGCTAGCCAGATACACGATGTGCGCGGGGGGGGGGATCGTGAAATACCGACCAGATGTGGGGGATGGATCAGTTTACCCACAACTGGGGAGTGTCGTGGGATCGGTCTGGGTCAGCAGCACTGCTGCACGGCTGTGACTGCTGTTGGTAGGTGTGGTTGGCTACGCTTGGGGGAAGGACCCGAGAGTTGCTCCCTTGAAGTCATAGTGTAAATGTAAATGTCGCCCTAGTGTATTCGTTTGTAAGTGAGTCATCCGTGACAGTATCGGCAATACCTGCAACTCAGTTCCTTTGCCTCCTCTAGAGATGTGTTAGAGGTGGAAATAGGAGCGTCTTTATTTGCCTTTAAGGAACAAGTATCTTTCCTGTGCATCGGCCATGGAATCCATTACTTGTAGCGGGGTGTTTTTGGAAATAAGTATTGACACCCCTTTTGTCTTAGAAAGGGGGGAGGTTGCGTGGAAAACTTGGTTGAAATGTCTGTTTAGCAATTTAGGGATATTGTCAGAGCGGAAGTGGGTCTCCTGTAAGTATATTATATTTGCCTTCAGGCTTTTCATATGTGTTAGTAGTTTAGACCTTTTTTCAGGGACATTTAGTCCCTTCGCGTTTAGCGATATTCGTTTGATAGAGACCGGTTTGCTGACCGTCTCTGACTGGTTCATTGTTAGGGGAGGTGTTTCATTCCCGAATTGGGGAACCCGATCTGCGAGGACGATGCAATCTGCCGCACTAGGCAGCAGGGGAGGGGGGAGATGCAAAATGAGGAGAAAGATAGAGATAAAAAAAAAGGGGGGGAAAGTTGTTAGTAACTAGAGAGTGGAAACTACAGGCAGAGGGGAAGAAGGGTGTACTTCTTCGGGAGTTGTTGGCCTTAAGTGTTTTTTTAGGGATGTCTGGCTAGCCAGATACACGATGTGCGCGGGGGGGGGGGGATCGTGAAATACCGAACAGATGTGGGGGATGGATCAGTTTACCCACAACTGGGGAGTGTCGGTGGGATCGGTCTGGGTCAGCAGCACTGCTGCACGGCTGTGACTGCTGTTGGTAGGGGTGGTTGGCTACGCTTGGGGGAAGGACCCGAGAGTTGCTCCCTTGAGGTCATAGTGTAAATGTAAATGTCGCCCTAGTGTATTCGTTTGTAAGTGAGTCATCCGTGACAGTATCGGCAATACCTGCAACTCAGTTCCTTTGCCTCCTCTAGAGATGTGTTAGAGGTGGAAATAGGAGCGTCTTTATTTGCCATATGTGAAGTGTGGGGATGCAGTGATGTGTCTGTAGAAGTTTTGTGAAGCGGGGCAACAGTGTTTGCTCCTTCTATCTGGGTAAATCACTGTGGGTAATCACCCGTAGGTCTTTTGACATGTATTCATTTGCTCTGTAGCTATGATAGAGTTGTGTGTTTTTTATGCCTCGGGGGGTCACCTCTTGTCGGTGTCGGTCCTGTGTGATGGAGGACTTGGAGCGAGAGTATGGGTATGGGATTCAGAAGTTGTTTACTGTTAGGTGAGGCTTTTCAGGAAATGACCCTTAGGTACTTTCCAGGTGTCTTTTGTTAGTTAGATGCTGCGGCAGTAATGTAAAATGTAAATCATGTATGGAAAGTGCTCGTATACAACAGCAAGCCTGTTTTCTCGCCTGCTTGCGCCTGTTTAGGCAAACATGTAATAAATGAAAAATGTAAAACATCTGTAACTTATTTCAACTTGTTTTGTTTTGTTATTTGGAGTTTGTGAGTGTCTAAACAGATGCCTGTAGGTTTGTTCGTCTGGTGTGATTGGTGTGACTTGTGGCGGTTACTTCTAAATGGACCGGTCTCTAGTCGTCTAAGTTTGTTTGTCTGTATACCTGGCGGGACAAGTCCACCTGGAGAGAGGGAGGGGGTGTTATTTTGCGATAATCCTGTTTTGGATATCCCCAAGACAAAGCTCAAATCAAACAATCGAGAGACATATATCTTATGGTCAGAGAGAGGGCAGTCCTCCCCTCAACCGTCTTATTACACTAACGGAGAGGAGAGCTCCACCAGGTCCATCATAATTATGTGCTCTAGTTGAGGCGTAGTTCTGTCTTAAAATGGGTTCTGCACACCTCTTTCCCCTGACAAAGAGGTTATTTTTAGGTGAGTGATATGTCAGTTTTTGCGAGATTCTAATCTATTAGTTTTTGCTTCTTCTTTTGATGTGTGGACCCAGTGATGCTCTCCCCCGCCAGCGCCTATGAGTAACAATAAACAGCGAAAATCCCTGTAAGCAGTTCGACCGCTAAATACTCCCTGAGGCATCTGTCTATGTCTAGCTATGATTCCCTTGCTCACGCTGCTGTAACTCGGCCTATTCATTAGAAACACAGGGCCTGATACCGTCCGTAATACACCCGTTCTTCATTCTTACGACTATATGATACTTAGCTGGAGAGCCCGGGTCTCCGAGGGAGCTGCAGGACAGTTTCTTCCTCTAGTAGACCTTATGGGTGTCCAATAAAGCAAAGTCTCGGCTCTGAAGAGCATGTGGAGCGCTGGTCCGAATGTAGTGCAGCAGGAATGTCGATCCATGGAGCCAAGTGTGCAGTCTCTCCCGATCTGTCCATGGGCACCACAGGTCTGCTTCTAGGTGACTTCAGACAATGAGGAGGGCATTCGGTGGCCGTGTTACATAAGGGGGGGGGGGGGGGGTAGGGCACCCGATGTAGGTGATGAACTTCTCCTTTCTCCAGATCCTCCCACGGGATGGGGGGGGGGGGGGGGAATACATTGTGCCGGTGGCTTACGGGAGGAGTAACAGACTTCAGTGGATCTTCGTCTGGACACCACGGGTACCTGTCTAGCCCTCTCTGACGTGTGAACCGAGGTACCTAGCTGTAAGGACGACGTGATGTAAGCCTGGTCGCGAGGTGTACGAGAAGTCTCGGCTCTGAAACGAAATAACCTGTGGGTATTCCAGATGATCTCCTTCTTTGACAGGACGTCGAGGGAGCCTCTGGGCCCGAGAGGTCGATTCATAGTATATCAGCATTCTTACTTCTTGCCCACATAATGCCTGCCATAGTCCGGGACACAAAGATTACTTATCCGGCTCAATGTCGTCGCACTC
>BLSH010491487.1:17133-30714 GCA_018402905.1 Glandirana rugosa | reverse complement strand
ACCATTAAAAACCGGTACCCTCTGCCTTTAGTCCCGGAATTCTTCCAGAGGTTAGGAGCAGCCACCATCTTCACCAAGCTTGATCTGCGGGGAGCATACAACCTCATTCGTATCAGGGAGGGAAACGAATGGAAAACATCGTTCCACACCGCTTCGGTCATTATGAGTACCTGGTGATGCCCTTCGGTCTATGTAGCACGGAGCCGAGTGAACTGCAGTGCTGTGAAACTCCTCCTCGGCTCCATGTTACATTCCTATTAGGCAGAGCTGCAGGAAACGTCACTGGCTTTGAAAAAAGACCCGGGCACAGCTAATAAATCGGTGCTGGGCCGGCAGCATTCTGCAAGCGGTGAAAGAGCTGTGGGGGAGGAGGAGAATTTGTGAACAGGTAATCCCGCACGGTAAACATCGTTTGGTTCCCATACACCTAAAGACGATCTGAAACCGAAGTGGATTTGATTGCAGTCTGCTCATACAAGGCGCTGATTTGACTTACCTCCGGTGAGTTTTTCCACATAGGGGGGTTCTTTCCTCCCTGTATACTCACGTGGTGTGGTGAAGGATAAAGCCTTAGAAGTGATCCTGTTCCCCATTATTGAGACACGCAATGGACTATTGTTTTTTCTATAGAAAGAAACATTTTATCAATTGAAAGACTGGGTTCTATTACTAGTCATATATTAAGCGCTGCTGGGACCATTCAGTCTGGGGTCTTGTGATCTCTTGTTTATGGTGCTAATTTAGATATTGTGTTTATTTTAAGCAGCTGCTAATTTTATATTTCTGCATTTGTGTTGTTTTTTGTCTTTTTTAACATTTTTTTAATTTTATCATTTAATGATAGCATACCAAGCGCAGATTTGAGCAATTAGATTATAGGGTATTGGGATTGTGCTGGTCTATAGCTCTGTTTGACAATGTGAAGGAACTGGAGGCATTGTCAGCCACCCAATCTACTATCGCCTGTACTTGTTATGGCCTCACAAATCGTTGAGGGGCATTCTGTCCTACCATATAATGTTCAAGATTCTGTTGGCTACCTGAGGAAGGTGTTTCCCTTGTGCGTGTAGCTGGCACACCTCGACCACGTCCTCTCCTTCCAACAGGAGGTTCACCAACACCACCACCACCAGCAACACCACCAACACCAGCAGCACCACGACCACCACCACATCCCTTATTTGACGCTCTCCTCATTCTGGATGCAAATGTATTATGTAGCCCTATGTATTAATAATAATAAAAAAATAATAATAAATTATTATTCTTTTTTTTTAAACCAGCAGATGTAGATGCACTTTTTATTTTTGTGCAAGAAATGCACCGCTGGCCGCAAATAAAGTATTTAAAATATATATATTTTTTTAACCAGCAATGTAGAAGCACTTTTTATTTTTGTGCAAGAAATGCACCGCTCACACCAGCAGCAGGAACCTCTCCCTACACCAGTATGAGATGATTTTAGAATATTAATCTGTCCCTCACAGCACTAGTAAACTCTACATAGTGCAGTATCAGATGGTTTTAGAACGCTAATCTTTCCCCTCACAGCACCGCCAGGAACCTGTCTCTAATGCAGGATGAGATGATATCAGATCGGTAATCTGTCCCTCACAGCGGCGGTGTCATCCTCTCCCTACACTAGCCTGAGAGCATGTGACATGCAGCGCTACGTGACTCCAGCGTATATAGAGGCTGGGTCACATGATGCACTAGCCAATCACAGCCATGCCATTAGTAGGCATGGCTGTGATGGCTTCTAAGGGCAAATGAGTGAAACGCTTGTTGATTGGCTGCCCTGCAGCTATTGAAAAGGTGCGAAAAATACCCGAATACCAAACCCGAACCAGGACTTTTTCTCAAATATCTGGGTTTGTGTTCGGGACATGGACACCCCAAAGTCCGGTACGAACCCGAACTTTACAGTCCGGGTTCACTCAACTCTACTAATGATGCATAAACTGAGTATCTTTTTTATGCATTTATGTATGTTGCCCACTGTAATGTTTATACTTTCTTGCTTGAGGGTGAACTGTATAAATCGTGCCACACTCTTTTTTGAAATTGTCTATATGTAGGAGATGGAGAGAAATGCCATAATTCTAGCTGACTGATAAGGATCAGGGATTGTAAGGTGTGTGGTGCTGCCTATCTGTATTAATGAATAATTGTAGTCTTCTAAAACTTGTAGTAATCACTGTATGAAATATAAAGAAGGAGGAATGTTTATACTTTCGATTGACAGAACACATATAGAATTTGTACAGAATTAGACACACCTTTACTGTTCTGTAAAAATAGACTTTTTTATGTTTAGTTTCATGTTTCTCCAAGTTAAACCTTTACTTGTATATCACACAGAAAAGAACTCGACAGCTACTGAGGCTCAGAAGTAGAAATATAAAGAAATATAAAGGAGGAGGAATGTTAAATCATGTTGTGCTCCCCTGCAGAACATGTAATAGTGAGTGAGAAATAGGAGTAAGGGAAATGGAAGTTTTGTAATAATGGATAGGATTCTCTTTTCTTTTTATTGTACTGTAATTAGCTGTGCTGGGGGATTTGTAGGCAATTGCTGCCCCCTAATCATAATGATGTAATACAATGTATTTGATTTTAACCATTTATGTATAAGAGGTGACGGGTGAAGTGCCGGAAAGCAGTGAATGAGCGGCATGGAGACACCGAAAGGCACCCTCCTCCTCTCCTCCCTCGTGGGCTAATTTGCATGAGGGAGGAACCTTTAAATAACAATTGTTGCCGACCATGTAGTGTGTAGAAGTCCATTCGACGAAACGCGTCAGTACAGCTACACGGTAACTTGGTGAAAGGGAGCTGCAGTGAGCAGGTGGGACATCCTTTCCTGCTGGTCGGGCGAGGACAGTCTGAGTGCTGAGAAGTGGTGTGGAATGCCTAATCATCCGCCGTCTAATGCTTCCCCTGATCACTGCTAGCGTGACATGACACATTCTACACTGATTCCAGTGGGATATCTGACGGAGGAATATCGTCCAGGATTGCCATTCCATGAGGATGCAAGGCAAATCGCTCTGGTGAGTGCAAGTCTATGTGGGTGGAGATGTACCTGTCTCTGTCAAAGTGTGGTGAAAAGAAGGACAAAGATCGTTATACACACATTGCTGGAAGGACTATATGGACTCTCATTCATATATATTATCTGAGTCTTATAAGATGGTGTACTGGCGATAACCTTAAGCGCTACTTGTGCCATGCACTGTGTTTATCAGTTGAATATTTTATAAGTGGCAGCTTTATTTTGATTTTAAATATTTGAGTGGTTGCAAATTGTGAAAGGAATTTGCACTGTGATTATTTTCTCTGGCGCGGTGTAGAGATCTAGAAGGGCAGGCGATATTGAAGTGGATCTTTATGTGTATGCTATCTATCTAGTTAGCTATCTATTTCTTTTTCTTTTTTCTATTTTTTCAACAACTTTAAAAAATCTAGCTAGCTAAACTACCTGTATTCAGGAACCTAAGCTATCTCTCTAACACCGCTGCCGACACGCTACATAGAGCTGCTGTACAAGCGGCTTTATATAGTGTGGGGCGTGGATTGAGGTTGCTGTGCAGTGATTGGCTAAAGGCATCCTGCCTTTAGCCAATCAAAGCACTCACAGCAGGCCACCCTCTCATTGGCCAAAGCATACAGGTCATGTGCATGCTTTCGCCAATCAGTGGGCGGCATTCTGCTGCCATTTGAAAACATTATGGGGCGCGCGAAGTTGCCCCATAATCAACTCACGTTTGACTCGAACGTCCAGCTCATCCCTACTGTCCATAATAAAAAAAACAACGATGAGTAGCTAAATTATTTAAAAAGAGATTTTTTTTTTTTCCATAATCTATAGATTTGATTCTGTGAAGACTCGTTCAGTCAGGCCCTTACGTGTATGGCCACCATAACATTGGCAGGACCAACAGGCAATAAAGCTATAATGCAGCAATAGCTCAGAAAATGCTGTGCTGATTAAATTAACAGACTGCGTTGGACCTGGCCTCTTTTTTTTTTTTTTTCTAAAGCTGGCTTTCGATTCACAGAACACATATAGAATCTGTCCAGAATTAGACACACCTTTACTGTTCTGTAAAAATAACTAGTAGAATTTTTTTACTTTTAGTTTCAGGTGTCTTCAAGTTAAACCTTTACTTATATATCACAGAGCAAAGAACTCGGCAGCTACTGAGGCTCAGAAGACAAACAAATAATTGCCGACGCCAGACCGAGAACTTGTATTCTCCTTCAACAATGAAAACACTAGAGGCATTCAGAGTCTTTGCTTTGTCTTATTTCCGTATTCTGACAACTACCGTTGTGGCTCTTTTACTTCTGCTGCTGGAGAAATTATTGGAAAGGGATTTTACATGTCCCAAAAACCATACACTGGCAGCTGTCTACAGTTTGTTCTTTATCATTGCACCATTGCTGAGTCTTCTGTTTCTTGGATGGAAGTTTTCGGGCGTATATTCAACAAGTCAGCGCTGCTCAGGATGGCGCTGCTCAGGATGGCCCTGCTCAGGATGGTGCTGCTCAGGACGGTGCTGTCACACCTTCCTTCAAATCGCTACGGCTCCTACAATATGGTGCTTGATTGTATTAACTGATGGAGAGTACATAGACTGTTTTTGGGGAACATCAGGAGATGAAGATGCCATTGTAAAGCCAATAGCCAAGGTATGAGTTATTATTATATGTTTATATATATTTATTATCTTAACGTGATAGTGTGAAGTGGTATTTACCATAATTAATTCACATAAATCATATACAGTATATAAAGCCACTGTATGTTGTTTAGTTATTTTATATCCTCTAAGTGCCTTATTCCTGCAGCACTGCTGTGTGGGCATATGACCTGTCCCTGTTCTTTAGTATCTGCAGGGAAAGATCTTTCGGGGGCTTCTATTAGTCTGCTGATGTACAGGGTGGGTCATTTATATGGATACACCTTAATAAAATGGGAATGGTTGGTGATATTAACTTCCTGTTTGTGGCACATTAGTATATGTGAGGGGGGAAACTTTTCAAGATGGGTGGTGACCATGGCGGCCATTTTGAAGTCGGCCATTTTAAATCCAACTTTTGTTTTTTCAATAGGAAGAGGGTCATGTGACACATCAAACGTATTGGGAATTTCACAAGAAAAACAATGGTGTGCTTGGTTTTAACGTAACTTTATTCTTTCATGAGTTATTTACAAGTTTCTGACCACTTATAAAATGTGTTCAATGTTTTGCCCATTGTGTTGGATTGTCAATGCAACCCTCTTCTCCCACTCTTCACACACTGATAGCAACACCGCAGGAGAAATGCTAGCACAGGCTTCCAGTATCCGTAGTTTCAGGTGCTGCACATCTCGTATCTTCACAGCATATGGTTTTTTTATGTTTTTTATGGTCAGTAAAAACCAATACCGGGTGAGCTGCTCCTTCCAGGAGGTACCGCCATTCCTCCAAAGCTGACTTGATGGCCAGCAATTCCCTATCACTGACATCATAGTTCCAGCAAGATGGTGCACCACCACATTATGGGTGTCAGGTCCGAGCATTCCTAGATGAACAGTTTCCTGGAAAGTGGATTGGTCGTCGTGGGTCAGTTGAATGGCCCCCAAGGTCTCCCGATCTGACCCCCTTAGACTTTTATCTTTGGGGTCATCTGAAGGCAATTGTCTATGCTGTGAAGATACGAGATGTGCAGCACCTGAAACTACGGATACTGGAAGCCTGTTGGTCTATATCTGAGTGTGTATGTTCACGTGGTAATCATTTTGTGACTGTTGAAAAGGGAACGGGATGGGGCTGTGCGATTTTAATGGTACCACAATAGGCTTACACAATTGAATTCATTTAAAATTCAGATATTCATTTTGATACAAAATTCACACATAGAAATATTTAAAAAAAAAACGAAACAAACAGACAAGCAATGTGTACAATTTATTCCCGAAGGGGAACAGATGGTTATTTCAAGTTCTCACAGGGTAATGATCTGTGCTCCCCAATATGTTTTGCGGCATAACCGCTTCCTCAGGAGAATATGCACAATCTTTTTCCGAGCTATACACTACAAGTAATGACATGAACTAGTATACATATTGTATATTTAACATCTTGAAAAAAGGAATGAAAATAAGTATATGTATATGTTCATAAATATGTGCATATATCCACATTGAGACTCACCTGTAGAACCAAATCACACCAACCAGATACTGAGGCCCAGATATGTTCCCCCGGGGCGAGCATGAGAGGGTACACTATTTGGGAAAATGATAATGACAATAATAGTGTGATTTTTATTATTTTGTGGAATTGTATAAAGAAACAGAGCAAACAGGACTATGTCCTGTTTGTTTGTATGTTATGAATAATCCATTTAGTATTGGTTAATTTAAGAATCCAGGACTGTCGTACCTGTTTTTGTTTATGAAGGTGATAGATACTTCCGTGGACTATCCAGTCCAACAGGAGATACAGCTTCATATATATAATGCGGTGGTGGGAAATATGATCGATAGATGGGTGTATCGCATGTGGAGCACTAGTTCCTATAAGGGGGCGCATACATAAAGAGAAAAGGGTATTGCAACAGATGTAGTGTGTATAAAAAGAGCATTAAATAAGTGGTCACCTAGTCCTTACCAATATAGTGGCACACTGGACAGAAGCATCATTATATATACATTTTGTGGCTGTCAGGGTAGTGAATAGTAGAGAGTGGTTTGATGTACAGTAGTCATTCCCCTGCTCTCCTATACCCATTCTCGTGTACAGAATCTTTAGACTACAACTAAGATAGTGTATGATACATTGGCATTGTGTTGCCCTTTATTTACAAGTGATTGCTTTAACTTGTCACAGCCGTGTCATTGGCCAGATGTTGGTGTCACTTCAGCACTACTCATTTGGCTCTCTACAGGTGTTTCTGGTGCCCCTGCATCTACTCATTAGGCATCTGTCAGGACACACAGGCTTCTTTGACAGCAAGTCAATGGGCACAAGCCTACACTGCCCAAACATCAAGAAGAAAAGATGTTGCCCTGTCGCTTTGTGCACAATGTTATTATAGGCTCAGACTACATCACCTACATATTGTGAACAACAATCCCTCTGCCCTTATTCTAAAGTGTGGATCATGCCAGTAGAGTTCTGTTGAAGCGTTTGCAGGCTCCATTGCTTTGCAGATGGTACAGGGTGCTATGTGACATCCTGATTTCACTCATCATGCATAACTCTGTGAAGATCTGTGATTCAAACTTAGGGCCTTGGTCTGACAAGATCCATTTTGGGCTGCGCCATGTGTGTTCAGAAAAGTTTGGCCGTGGTGTTGGTTGTTTGATATTGAGTAGGGATCTCAATCACAACAGCATATCGATATCCCAAGGTCATTTCAGCCACTGTCAGGAAGTTCAATGTCAATAGTTCAAACGGCTCAGCTGAGATCTTCAAAGGGATATTATGCTGAATATGCCTTAATTAATGCCTTTATGGAGTTCACAGCTCCTGGCAAGCTCAATGCACCCATTTGGCTAGACCCAGGCAGTAGAAATACTGCTGTGCATTGGCCTCCCATGATCTGCACAAAAATGTCCATTCATACTGCGCAAGAGGGCAGGCTCCAGGCCTGGTGGACTGAGAAATTACCAACTGGAAAATGTCCCTCTGATCCATGGGAATGCAAGCTCTCCAGTATAACATTCGATCCCGCACTTTAAGCCTATTCCACTGTTGGTGCAGTTGCCTTATGGTACTTGAAAGTTTGGTTTATTCTCGATAGGTGAGTCTTTTTTTATCAACAGAAACCTCAATATCTATGAGATATCAGGATCTTGCTTTTGCACAACCAGCCCATCAACATGACTTGCTGGCTCTACACTAGAGGGAACAACCTCAGACTTCTCCAAGCACTGATCCACATCCCCTTGTGGCTGCTCAAGTGGGTAACATGACAGTGTGTCCACATCACTGTGCAGCCTTCTGAGTTTGTAATGAATTGTATAGTTAAAGCGGGCCGATCTTGCCACCTACAGTTTTTCCAAGGCTCCAAATTTAGCAGTCTCTAGATATGCCAGTGGATTCTTGTTGGTGAAGATATCCACCCAACCCCAAGTAATCAAAAATCAAGAAACTTTTCAGTGATGGCTCAGACCAGGGCCAAGAGCTCCAATTTGAAAGGTCTATATCTAAGGGGGCTACTGTCCACAGGGGGCTGGCCCATTTCTTGTACGACAGCTGAAATTTCTTCTGGGATGGACACAGTAGATTCAGACAGCCATCTCCAATGCAGGTAGGGAAAAGGGGCAGCAGCTTCCCCCTCCGACCACTTGCCGACCGCCTAACTGTAATTATACATCATTATTTTGATGTTAAATAGCTAGCTTCCATAACCCCGGTTGGCACGGGATCACTTTTAGAGGCAGCGGGAGAAGTGACCCCCCCTACTTTCTGGTCTTTTCTGCATTTACCGGAGCAATCAATAAACCCGTAAACAGGGAGGAGCATGGAGTGAGGACATGTTGCAGAGGCTCTCCCTGATCCCCGGGCTCTAAGCATAGCTCACATGCGACTCAGCATTAGCTTGATCGGCTCCTATAGCCCCAACAGTGCAGCCACGCCATGGTTACCCTTATGGATCCAGTTCGCCGGCCATAGGTCGCGGATATACCACCCAGAACAGTGCCAGAACACCAGGCCACGGCTCACCTGAAGCAGCCCATGGACCATCTGCAACATCCTGTGGATCGCCGGTCTTGGATGGTAGTGCTGCTGGACTAAGAGGGGATGCATGGAAGTCCAAGCAAGGTGCCACAAAGAGGGACTATGAAGTAAACACTAATGAAGGAGAGGTCTTGATATCCGGAAGCAATGAGCCCATACAAGGTGAGACTGTATTGCCCCAGGATGATGAAATGTTTATCCACAAATATGATCCCTTAGCACAAACTCATGATGCCACACAAAATAACAGTAATGAAGATATGCTGAGAGGTGACATACTAGGGACTAGCAAGGACGTGGGGACATGTGTAGACAATCTAACTGAGAACAATAACATCCAGACAGCAGGTAATCCTGGAAACGAAGAGATAAATGCCATGACACAACAGGAGTGCTCTATATTATTATGTGACAATGAACAACATGCCCCCAAAAGAAACTCGAATATAATTGATATGGACTGGGATATTAAAGAGCATATAAAGACTCTTCCCACAAAGGCTGATATTCAACAGCTGATTGTAGCAGTGGAATCAGCATGTAAACAAGCAGTAGAGAAACTCAGGGAAGATCTAGTACAGTGGTTCTCAAATCCTGTCCTTGGGACCCACTAACAGGCCAGGTTTGCAGGATAACTGAAATACATCACAGGTGATATCATTTGCTGCTCAGTGATTGCAGCATTCTAGCCTGCATCTCCCCAAGGTAATACTTAAAATCTGGCCTGTTGGTGGGTCCTGAGGACCGGAGTTGAGAATCACTGCTCTAGTGGGAATGGGATATAGAGTGGAGACTGTTGAAAACAGACAGGAAGATATTATACATGCAGTGGCGGAAGTTACTATTAAACAACATGAGAGAATTTTAAATGCATATATGGATCAATTAGACCATTATGAAAACAGAGACCGTCGCCAAAATACCCATATATGAGGTATACCAGAGGCCACTAGAACTTCAGACTGCCAACAGTACAGAATATGTTCTGCCAAATTCTGGGAGAAACAACTCCCAGCTCTATTGAAATAGATAGAGCTTGCCGTGTCTCACCCCAAATTTCTCCAAAGGCCGACAGGCCAAGAGATGTAATCTGCAAACTGGATAAGTATAGGGTAAAGGAGTCCATCATGAAAGCAATGCAGAGCCAAAACAGTATTGACTTTGAAGGAGCAAATATTTAATTGTTCCCAGACCTATCACAACGTACTCTCATGCAAAGGCAGACGGTTAGGCCCCTGTTAGATGTCATGCGATCAGCTAATGTCAATTATCGATGGGGGTTTCCCTTTCGCCTAATGGCTTCATGAAATGGTTAAAAAGCAACTTTGCGAACTAAAGATGATTTACAAAGCTTTTTAGAGACCTTGGAGTTACCTCAAGTGGACTTCTCAGACTGCAGATTGAACAGCTCAACCAACCACTTACAGAGACCGGAGTAATGGCACCAAGTTCCAGCAAGAGCTATAAAGAATAGAATAAAATAGAATCAACTTGAGCAATAGAGGGGAGAGAGGAGGAGGGAGGAAGGGAGGAATTTTTGTGTTTGGAAAATTTTTTTTTTCTCCCTTTTTCCTCTACCTCTCCTCATGCGTATATCTGCTGAAATGAACAGAATGCCCGGAGGAAATAGGGGTTCCCCTATTGTTATAATAGAGTATTATTTCCTCAATAGGTTGGTCCTGGTACAAGGGACTGTACAAACTGCTACTTGGGGTTACAGAGTTAGGTTGTGGACCAGCTTCCAGACCAGCCGTCCCTATAGATGGTATATTCCACAGATTGGGATATTGAACTTGAATATATGTGGAATGGATGTGTGTTGTTGGGAGGGAGAGATGGGGTTTTTTTTCTCTCTCTCACAGGTACAGACAAGGGGGGATTAAGATCCCAGAAGGGCCATTGAGGGCAAAAAGGATCATCACAGTGTGCCCCGACACTTCCTGGAAGCCCACAAGGGATCCACGGAAGGACTATCTACATGGGTGATAGAACAAATACCTGGAGCTCTTCCCCTGGCGGAACGGTTCAAGAAATTATGTGCGAGGGAGACATTTTGGATATACACCCTAGATGTTCTCTCCCCTGGGGGCCTAAACAAGTGTATAGAGGTATCTACTATCCTATAAGAAGACACCACCCTCAGGTAGTTGTGACATCTAGATTTTATATAATATTCTTTTTCCATTATTTTCTGCTCTGACATCCCAGCCTATTAGGATATCAGATATTTAGTATTTGTATGGAATCTTCCATCTCATATAATAAGATCATATAGCACTGTCCTGTGTCTTTTTATTATTATATACATATGAAGTATGGACATACATTTTTAGGGCACATATTCTATATAATAGTTTTTTCCTCATAAGGTACATACCTGTATATGTATGTTTATTCTTTTTTACGCATATATATATATATATGTATATGTTTCCCCGTGTCCCCCTTTTATTTTTTACCCCTTTCTAATATTTCTTAGTTTTTATTAATCGTCCTTCTGTCCCTCACGCACATGCGTATGGAGAAGTTGATGTATGAGTATATCTACATACGTGTCTCTATATAATACAGGTGGTCTGGGAACACGTATGTGTATATATATATTTTTTTATATATACATATTTTTTATAACATTTTTTATAAAATATTTTTATAACATATTTTTTATAACATATTGGCTTCCTTCCATATTATTCTCTTCGTTTTACCATTTTGGCCGGGTCTATTGATAATTGTCACTCTGTTCCGTTCCTGGCACATATATATTTATATTTTAAATTTTACATACCTTTTACACATATATATTTATTTTTATTATAATTATTTTTATTAATTTTTTTTTCCCTCTTTAATCACCATGCACCATCGTTATCTGTAGATATCTGTTATTTTGCCCCGCTCGAGCCTTTTCCCCGTGTTTTCCTTCCCGGTTCCGTTCCATGTCTTTTCCTTTCCTTTCTTTCCCTATTATGGTCAGGATATACACATATATATAGATGTCGTAGTGTGGACTGTTTTTCAATGTACCGACTCCCTCTACTGGCCTGAAGAAGTAGCGCAGGATCTTAGATTTGGACCTGCTGGCTAATGAAATGCGTTGCACATAGGTAATGTCATCACCCTCGGACTCCCTTCGGCTGCGTTCCGCGCCTCCCCCTGAACACCGCTGCACGAGCCGGCTCTTTTCATCTGCACAGCGGCAGTAGGAGAAACGATAGGACAGCCAGTTTCATCTAGGACCGAGGACATTGGCGCTCATCACCCCCCAGAGTGATTTCGGTCTATGCCAAATATCATGATGCCCTTGTGAGTGTTTTTAATCCTTTTATTAAAGACTGTACCTGTTTTATTGCACTTAGAGGCGCCTTTTTCTTTGTTTATATCTTACAAGTGCGAAATTTTTTGGGGAAAAATTTCACTTTTTTGAGTAAAAAAATAAGACAACAGTAAAGTTAGCCCGATGTTTTCCATATTGTGAAAGATAATGTTACAGTAAATTGATATCCAACATGTCTTGCTTCAAGATTGCGCCGCTCGTGGAATGGTGACAAACTTTTGCACTTAAAAATCTCAATTGGCAATGTTTAAAAATTCCTACAGGTTACCAATTTTAAGTTACAGGGGAGGTCTAGTGCTAGAATTATTGCTCTCACTCTAACGATCCCGGTGATACCTCACATGTGTGGTTTGAACACCGTTTTCATATGCGGGCGTGCCTTACGTATGCGTTTGCTTTTGCGTGAGAGCTCGGCGGGGCGGGCGATTTTTTATATTCTTATTATTTATTTTAATTTATATTATTTATTTTTACACCGTTCTTTTAAAAAAAATTGATTGCTTTATTCCTATTACAAGAAAAGTAAACATTTCTTGTAATAGAGAAAAAGCATGCCAGGACCTCCTAAATATGAGATCTCGGGGTCAAAAAGACCTCAGATCTCATATTTACACTAAAATGAAATAAAAAAACTAAAAAAATAAAATGACATTGAAAAAAAAAATGTCCCCTTTAAGAGCTATGGGCGGAAGTGACGTCGCTTCTGCCCTGCAATGCTATGGAGCCGAGTGGTCGGCATCTTTCGCTCACTTGACATCCAGGCACTGGGGGGAGAGGAACCGATTGTCTCTGCTGCTACCTGTTGAAAATCCTTATTCAGCTTTCAACTAAGAACTTGCATGAACGACATCATTAGAAAATCTTTCAGGGTTTATTCTTCAAGACATAACATAAGACAAACTTATGTAGCAACGTAGTTGAAATCTATAATGAGATATTGGTATGGTATGGCTTCAGATGTCAGTCTGGAGGAGGAAGGGTTCTGACAGGTGTTCACGTCACGTCTTCGAGAGTGTAAGCGTTCATATCCTCCATCTTTCTCTTCCTGTCCTTCCTAACTTGACATTACAAATTCACGACGAAACTTTGTCGACTGGATTTCCAAAGTTTGTCATATTCTCAGCACTTAAACATTACAGTTCAATCCTTCCTGTCCTTCTCTTTCTACCTCCTATACTTGCGAATGTGAGAGCTTCTGCACTGCACTTGTGGACAGTCTTGGGAAGGAGGAGGTCTGACTGTAGACTTCGGTATGGTATGGTTATAGAGTAATATCTAAAGTTGATGCAACGATGTATTCAAACAGAATACAATACAGAACTTCTTATTTGGGACTTTCTAAAAGATTACTACAGCAAGTACGTTCAAGAATCAACTTTCGACTTATTCCTAAAAGTTGTCCATCGTCGTCTCTGTTAGCCAAGGAGAGGGGGGTCACGGACCTACAGTTCACTCGCTTTCTACGGCTGGTGAGCCGAGGTATCGTAACGTCCCGTCTTCGCTGCA
>BLSH010491487.1:0-15070 GCA_018402905.1 Glandirana rugosa | reverse complement strand
CAACAAGTGTACACTTAAAACTTGGAAAATATGTAATTACTCAAATGTGACCCTTTTTCTCACACTGTATTAGTTTAACCCAAAAAAATATTTATTCCCTACTTAAACCGACAAACCCTTTTAACATTCAGTTGTCAATTTTGGCCAAGCTTGTGAATTAACACCTGTTTTCCCTTTAAAAACACCCTCCGTGTAATACACGATGTCTTTAAAAACAGATGGTGTAAAACTTCACAACAATGGACAATACACTAACATTTGTAACAACACTATAAAGTTCCCTTATCTCTCACTTACATTTGCATGTAAAATAATTGAGAGAGAGAGATCTTTATATTAGTCAGCAATACCAAATTTATAAAGACTTTCTTTTAGATATTTAAATTATTGTATACAAGGCCTATTATTTCATTAAATATATCTGACCTTTATCCTCTATAAGCTTTAGTAATTCATGAAAACATTCCCTAACAGATGCTTGTCTGAAAAATATTAATGAATTCTCTAGAAAATGTATTAAGACCCATACAGTATTCTTAAAACAATTACATTAGTAAACAATAATTTAAATATATATATTTGTATCTCTTGGGACTCTTCCACATCTCTAAAGGTTAACACAAAAATGTGTTATACTCCAAGCTATTTTAAGACGAGTAGCTAGTTAGTATGTAACTGGATCTAGGCTTTTCCTTACGAGCGAGCTGGTAGTACTGTCACAAAGAGTGATATATTACACTTGGTCTGTTCATTGCCAGACTTAGTCACCACACATTGTACAATTATTGTACAATCGGTAACAATCTCGTTTCTATTTTTTTTAACATTTTTAACTTTTTTTATCAGATTTAGATTGTACATCTGTTAATAATCATGTACACTGCTGTTCAATATGACTTTTCTTATTATAGCAAAGACAATTGATTAATCAAGAGAGCAATCTCGTGAAACACACAGATTGAGTCCTGCCCATAAACTGTGATTGGCCAATTCCCAGAGAAAATTCTTTCCCAATTATTGTCTTTTTCATAAAAACTGTTAAGCCATTAACTATTTCCTGCAACCATATTATGTTTTTTTCCATCATGTAGTTTACATACAGTTCTTATTCCAACTAAATACATTGATTTTTCTTAAACTTTGTTCTGCCCTTTTGTATGTTGACTGTAAGGCTTTACATATTCATAACAATAATTTACATGCAGCATTAAACTTAGTTATTTCTATGTTAAAACAACTTATTCTTATACTAGCTTGTTCCATTAAACTATTGCATGTCTATATAGCATATTTTGATGGTCTAATTTCTCCCGATATTAGAGACTAATTATTTTTACTCCTGAGCTTAAGCCATTATCTTTCTTAAAACAAACACTCACCCTTGTTTAGAATGATAGTTCTTATGCGCGCTTAAAAAAAAACAAGAGGCGAGCAGTCCATTTGTTACATTTTGTCTTCTGTTGTTCTGTTGACTTTTCTGTCGTTCCGTGTGTGTGAGCTTTTTCTTCTTTGAAGCTTTTTCCTGTTCTTATTTTGAAATACCTGTTGACTTCCATCTGTTTGGTTTCCTTGAAGAAAAGTGTCTGTTATCTTTTGTCCTCGGCGTCCGTCCTATTTTTTTCAGTGTCTGATTTCCAAACTTGCCATTGCTCCAAAGGGAATATCTGCCAAACATTCCTTCAATGGTGGCTTTTTAATAACGTGGAGATGTCAGATTTTTTCCTCAGACTATCCAAGCCTGATATCCCGTGAAACCTTTCACGTACCTTAGTTAGCAACCAGTATGGTTGTGTCCCGTGACCTTGGCAGTATGCTCCACGCCCGTAACGTTACGCTTCAAACCGGAAATCCTTTTATCTTTAAAAATAGAGGAACACTGTCCGGACTGTGATGTTTTTTTTTTTTTTTTTTTTTCTTCTGCTTGCTGAAACATACAAGCTATTGACAGGTGAGAAAACACATAAAAACTCACTTTTGCAGGCGCAGGACCGATGGACTGGAGTTCAGATTATGGATCCAGGACCGTATTCTCCACCATGATGTTGAAAATCCTTATTCAGCTTTCAACGAAGAACTTGCATGAACGACATCATTAGAAAATCTTTCAGGGTTTATTCTTCAAGACATAACATAAGACAAACTTACGTAGCAACATAGTTGAAATCTATAATGAGATATTGGTATGGCTTCAGATGTCAGTCAGGAGGAGGAAGGGTTCTGACAGGTGTTCACGTCACGTCTTCGAGAGTGTAAGCGTTCATATCCTCCATCTTTCTCTTCCTGTCCTTCCTAACTTGACATTACAAATTCACGACTCTTATACTGTTTGAAACCTTTAGGTCAGCTGTTTCAAAGCAACCTACACTTTACTTATATGGCTTTTATCCATAAGGAGACACACATGACCCCTCCTCTACTTCACATGAGGTTTGAAATAGAATTGCACATACAACACTTTCTCTGTCCAGAAGCACATTGAAATAACCTTACAAATATTATATGTCATACATTCACAAATATAACTAAAATATATTTAATACATTTAATATATTTCAGAGCCCAATATTATTCAAAATAATATTATAAATTCATAATTTCCAACACTACCGGTGGGTCTGGTAAGTGGTGGAGATTGCGAGAAAATGGTGGGGGGGGGGCACCTCTCCTGCCCTAAATAAAAGTGATCTTGTGGCGAATCCGCCACTGAGACCACTTTTATCTTACAGAGAATAGCCAGCTGAAAAAAACACCAGGGTTATAGTAGCTATCTGCTACCATAGCAATGGTATACAACAACAAAGTGACCGCTGTCAGGTGATGGCGTTGGTCCGGAAGTGGTTAAAGTGTATTTTTTACCAAAAAATAGCATTTGAAAGACCGCTGCGCAAATACAGTGTGACATAAAATGTTGCAACAATCGCTATTTTATTCTCTAGGGTCTCTGATAAAAAAAAAATATAAAATGTTTGGGGGTTCTAATTAATTTTCTAGCAAAAAATACAGATTTAAACTGTAAACAAAAAGTTCCAGAAAAGGCCTGGTCTTAAAGTGGGTAAAAAAATGTAAAAAAGAAAAACTGTAAGGCAAAGGCATAATGAGCTAGTATGTACTGCATATTAGCTCATTATGAAATACTTACCTTAGATCGAAGCACCCGCACCGTCTCCCGGTCAATGCTGAGGGAGCTGACGTGTCCCCTTGGTGTTACTTCTGGGTCTGTAGCTCCGGTGCTCTGAGTGGCTGGAGCCGTGACTAGGGCAAGGTGCTCTGATTTTCTGGCAGCATCCGCCGGACCATCAGAGTGCATGTGCCGCTGACGCCAGTGGCTGCAAGCAAGGTGAATATCTTCTAAACCGCACTTTTATTGCTATCTCAAGAAATGTAAACATCCCTTGTGATAGTAATATATGGTGACAGGTACTCTTTATGGAGGGATGGGGGGGGTCTAAAAGACACACTCTGGCGATCGGTGCGATACCTCACATGTGTGGTTTTAACACCGTTTTCATATGGGGGCACGACTTACTTATACGTTTTCTTTGCTGCACTAGCTTGTGGGGACGGTGGCGTAAAAATTTTTTAAAAATGTTTTTATCTATTTTAGTTTTTTTCTTTTAACACTTTTCCTTAAAAAAAAATCTGATCACTTTTATTGCTATCACAATGAATGTAAACACCCCTTGTGATAGTAATATGTGGTGACTTTATGAAGAGATGGGGGGTCTAAAAGACCCCCCATCCCTCCTTTACACTTCACAGTATTCAGATCGCCAAAAACGGCGAATCTGAATATTGTCATTTTTTAAAAAACGGCACAGTTATCCGCCGAGTAAACAGCACACTATACCCCGACACATCCACTTAGAGCAGCCACTGTTTATAAACAGTGATTAAGTGGTTAAACTAATTTACAACAGCAGGGCCCGTTCCTGCGCCAAACAAGAGTAACTGCAAGGGGTTACAGTGTTTTGGCACCAACAACACCCAAGGCCCAATTTTTAACCACCTGTTTGACTGGGGCGTCATCACAATTTTTAACTTTCTTCTTTTAGACCCCCATCCCTCCTTTACACTTCACAGTATTCAGATTGCCACAAACGGCGATTCTGAATACTGTCATTTTTTTAAAACCGGCGCCGTTTCCCGCCGAGTAAACCAGAAGTGACGTTCCCGATTTCCCGAGTCCCGATTGAAGCCGATTCCACAGGGACTCCACACAGTGGCCAGAAGTATCGGATCGGAGCTCCGGTCTCTTGGTGGGACGGGAGACTGGAGAAGAGTGGCGGACGGTGGCGGGAGAGGGGAGATGGCCGCTCTCGCTCCCTGGGATAAAGACCAAAGCGGCTCCTAAGCCGGATCGGCCATTATCAATGGATAGCCGGCTGCCTGCTCTAAAAAATTGTACCGGGGTATAGCCTGTAGCTGCAGACTGAACCCCGATATTTCCACTTAAAGCTGCCACCGTTTATAAACGGCGGGGGAGAAGCACAGAGGAGGACACAGAGGAGGATACAGGGACACTCTCCCTATGCGGCTTTCAATAAAGCAGCCGGATGCTGCGGGGGGGGAGGGATTGGTGATCGTAATTTCCCCCAATGATCATCCCTGAGTGTCCCTGTATCCTCCCCCCTGTGTCCTCCTCTGTTCTACTAAGCCCCCTCCTCCGGTCATCCCAGAGTGTCAAGGTTTCGGAACAAGCATCGGGAGCATTTGTGTGAGTACAAGTACTCAAACAAATGCTCGGTATCGGTACCGATACTGATACTAGTATTGGTATCGGGACAACCCTAATATATCTATATCTACATATATCTATAGATATATATATTTCTATAGATATATATAGATATATTTTTATTTATTTATTTTTCTCCTACATTAACCTGTCTGCACTAACTGACAGATGGATTTTATTATATTTCTAACTATCTATCTAGTTAGCTATCTATTTTTTGTAAGTTTTTTTCTATTTTTTAACCGATTTAAGAAAGCTAGCTAGTTAACTGCCTGTATTCAGGAGCTTATGTGATCTATCTAACACCGCGCCGACACACTACATAGAGCCGCTGTACAAGCGGCTTTATATAGTATGGGGCGTGGATTGAGGCTGCTGTGCAGTGATTGCCTAAAGGCACCCTGCCTTTAGCCAACCATAGCTCTCGCAGCAGGTTGCCCGCTGATTGGCCAAAGCATGCTTTGGCCAATCAGCGAGCGGCATTTCGCCGCCATTTGAAAACATTATGGAGCACGCGAAGTTGCCGAGAACACCCCATTATGTTCGGGTTTTCCCCGAACAAACGAACACCTGATGTTCGGGTCGAACTCACGTTCGACCCGAACATCCAGCTCATCCCTAGATATGAGTAACTATAGTGCGGTATTGTACTGGGAAGTAAGTTATGTATGGGGTTAAGTAAGGCCAGCACAGGGTTAGGTTTAGTCAGAATTCCTGTGAATTGTGAGATCGTTGTAAATATTGCGTTCCAGAAGCTATAGAGGTTGGGACATGTCCATAGGATATTAAGTAGATTATCTATTTCACCACAATGGTGCCAGCACAGGGGCGAATGATCAGGGTATATTTTTGCCAGTTTATATGGGGTAAAGTATCCCCAGAGTAAGGTTTTAAAAAGATTATCCCAATGGTCTGTGCAGTGAGTAGTGGTAAACCCTTTGGTAATGGCAGCTGACCAGGTTTCCACTGGGAATGAGTGCCCCAGTTCTTTTTCCCACCGTAAGAATGATGGTGGTTTCTGGGCTATTTTAATGTATTGAAGGGTGTTATAAAACCATGAAATTCCTCCCTTGGCGATCTGTTTATTGTTAAGATAGTTCCATACCAGAGAATCCAAGGATACATACTTTGAGGGAAATTTGGAGTAGAAGTGGTGAATCTGCATATATGCAAACATACCTATCCTCTTATCTCCTGGGATCTCAGACACTGTATGGTATCCCAGTTTAGTCCATTGGGCTACATCTAGGGAAGGTATAAGATATTCATAGGCCTGGCCCCTGAGGGGCAGAGGAATCTTAACCGTAGATGTGTTGGGGAATATGAGCCTAAGGGGGATTGCCAGGCCTCTACCGAAACTTGTATGGAAGGAAATTCAGGGATTGGGAGTCAAAGACCAGTGGCCTTAGCAATCGTCAAGGATGGAAGGTCCCAGTTATTAAGGAAGGACTTCTCCAAGGAGACCCATCTTTTGTCAGTGTCAGGAATGAACCAGGCTTTTGATTGGTCTAGAATGACAGCAGTGTGGTAATGTTTCAGTACCCGCAGGGCAACACCTCCTACCGATTTATGCTTGATTAATGTGTTGTAAGGAATTCGAGCCCTACTTCCTTTCCATATAAATGTTTTAAAGGAGGATTCAAACTCCCCAAAAAATTTAGTAGGTAAAGAGATAGGGATGGTCCTGAATGGGTACAAGATCTTAAGCAGTACAAGCATTTTAAATGCTGCAATCCTCCCTATCCAGGACAGTTCATAGGTCATTATAGTATTCAGTTCCTTCTTAGCCGCTTCTAGGAAAGGAACAAAGTTCGTTTCAAATATTTTAGTGGAAGGGAGTTACCCAAATATTTCAGTGAGTTCTTTTCCCAGATGTACTGGTACTGTGACTATAATAACAAGAGTGTTTTGGGATCTACACAAATGGGAAGGGCAGATGACTTTGTGACATTAGCTTTATAGTAGGATACTATGCTAAATTTTTAGAGTTCTTTTTGGACTTCATGCAGAGATGAGAAGGGGTTTGTCAAGGTTAAAATAACATCATCCATAAAAAGTGCAATTTTATGAGTCTCCTTTCCTACTGTTATGCCTGAAATCAAAAGGTTCATTCTAATTGCTGTGGCAAGGGGTTACATAATTAGGGTGAAATAATTGGGGATAGTGGGCACCCTTGATGTGTACCATTAATAATATTATATGTGTCTGATTGGACATTGGAGGTATAAATGCATGTAGGTGGATTAGAGTATAGCACCATAATAGCTTATTGGACCAGACCTGTGATGCCAAATTTAGTGAGGACAGAGCACAGAAAACCCCAGTGAACCCTATCAAAAGCTTTTTTAGCATCTAATGTTAAAAATACTGAGGGGTTCATTGCGGTTCTCCATTAGTTTCAGTAGGTTGAACATATGGTGAGTACCATCTGGGGCTTGATGGCCCAGCACAAAGCCCACTTGGTCCAGCTCAATAAGAGATGGGGTAACTTCAGATAATCTATTGGTCAAGATTTTGGCATATATTTCTAAATACGTGTTTCGTTTCAAATCTTTTTATTGAAAATTTAAAGAAATAACATAAGAGTACATGTAGACTCAATTGTCTGATACAGAAATAATCTCACATAAAATGTTGTGAATATATGCAGGAACATGTTAGTAATTCGTACAATCAGAGTAAAGGAGCCCCACAATGAGGTGGGGGGAGGGAAGAAAAATTAGGACGTTGACCAAAGAGCATCAATGGAAGATCCTAAACTGATAATCGCATCATGATAAATAAAAATGGAAATTGTGAGACCAGCCCATTAAGGGTATGTCCCCGGCGGGAGGAGTCCCACCCACCCCCAGGCCACCCCAACTGGGAGCAAACTGACCAGAGGGATGGGCATTGACCACCCCCCGCCCGGGAAACCCCCGGGAAACGAGAATAGGTAGTAAAAGGTATCTGAAACATCTCAGTGAGCTATACTAGGACAAACAACTGCAACCCATTTTGTGTGCATCAATGTAAGAGTTATTTTTCAAGTGACTCCCTCTCCCCACATAGATGGGGCAGGGCATAACAGCCCCTGAGCCACATAGTCCCCTTAAAACAATTAGAGATTAAAGTAGAATCAGACTAAAAGAAAGAGAGAACAAAATAACTTGATAAGAGAAGGAAAGCCAGAAGAAAATCAAAAAGACTAGACACCAGTGAAACTGAGTAACGAAGTAGAATATATAAGATCACCCTGGTAAATGTAAATATCTCCTCCAAGGCTCCCAAACTAGTTCAAATTTGGGGGATGTATCCATGATATGGTTGGCAAGTTTTTTTTGAACCATTATCCAGGATATTTTCCGCAAGGCTTCGGAGAAGGAAACTGATGGGCGTTTCCAGGACTTGGCTATTGTGATCTTGGCCCCTAGTAAAATAAATTGGATAAGCTTAAAAAGCGATTTAGTCAGGCCTTCAGGTTTAAAATTAAGGAGGGCTATCTCTGGATTTTGAGGAATCGGGAAACCCGAAACCCTACAGATCAAATGAAAGAATTTGTTCCAATAGCCTCTCAGGTGAGGACACTCCCACCACGTGTGAAGGAAAGTGGCCACATGATCACATCCTCTGAAGCAGGGGTTGGAGGTATTGGGAAACATTACTGCTAGTTTGGAGGGCACAAGGTATCACCTTATAAAAACTTTAATATTGGCTTCCTGCAAGGAGATATTAGTGATACCTTTATGGCATCGAGAGAATAAGGATATCCAATTTTCCTCATCCCATCCCACTTTTAGGTCCTTTTCCCATTTATCCACATAGGGTGGCCTGGATGAGTCCTCCGCCAACGCAGCGTATATCAGGGAGATCCCTCCTCTCGCGATCACAGGTCCGGAACACCATTGCTCCTATGGGGTGCTGCCTGAGTGGTCCTTCCTGGAGTTCCACCAGGAGGTCAGGAAGTGGTGTATTTGGAAGAACCGAAATTTCTCTGAGAGTGGCATCTCTAGTTTAGTAATAAAATGGGACAATGGTAGAGGCCCGGACAGAGATAGGAAATGGCCTACCACCATTTAAAAGCCCTAATGTTTAGACCGTGAGTGAACTGAGGGTTATGAAAAAGATGAGTAAGGGGCCGGAGAGTTGAGATTAGATTGGAGGACTTAAAGACCGAGTCACAGAGGGCCATAGAATGGGACAAAATTGGAGAAAGAATTGGGGGTCTCATTTTGGTAGGGACACCCAACAAGAAATCCAAAGTGTTGTGGGGAACTGCCTGTCTCTCTATTTTGACCCAGTCGGGGACATTCCCTCTTGAGAAGACTGTAGAGAATTGGGCAAGCTGTGCCGCTTGGTAGTATTTAAAGAGATGTGGAAGCCCTAAGCCCCCTTGATTGCGTCTCCTATAGAGCACCTTTGCTGAGCATCTAAAACCTTTACAGGCCCAGATGAATTTCAGAATCAGGGATTGCAGTTTATGTAGATCGGACTTCTTCACCAAGATGGGGAGGGCCCTGGGAAGGAGAGTCATCTTGATCGCATGTATTCTACCCAACCAAGACAGACCCTCCCGATCCCAACTAGATATGTCCTGTGCTAGTTTCTTTAAAAGTGGAGGGTAATTAGCTTCAAACAGTTTGTTGGTTTTGGCCGCCAAACTGATGCCCAGATAAGGAATCTGGGAGGAACTCCAGACAAATTTATATTGGTCCTTAAGTCGGAGTACCATTTGGTCAGGTAGGGAAATATTTAGAGCTGCAGATTTAGACCAATTTACACAGAGACCAGAGATTTCGCCAAACAGCTGGAGAAGCTGTATGACCTTAGGAGTGGACTTGAGGGGGGAGGAAATAAACAAAAGTAGGTCGTCCGCAAATAGCGCGCATTTGTGTGAATGTGGGCCACAGTCAATCCCCTTGATCTCTGGGTCGTCTCTGATGGCAATGGCTAGAGATTCCATCGCTATAGCGAAAATTAAAGGGGATAAAGGGCAACCCTGTCTAGTGCCTCGGGAGATAGAAAATGGGTCGGAGTAAAAGTTATGCAATTTAACTTAGGCACTGGGGTTGGAGTACAGGGCTTTTAGGGTGTGGATGAATCTAGGGCCAAAGCCCCATCTCTCTAGGACCTCAAAAAGATAAGACCAGTCCACTGTGTCAAAAGCTTTTTGTAAGTCAACAGATAAAATGTAACCTTCCCGAGCAGGGTTCCCATCCCAATTTGAATTAAGTAGCGACACAATATCTACTGCTCTGCGAATCTGGTCTGGACCTTGCCTGCCCGGGATAAAACCAACTTGATCTTTGTGAATATAAAGGCCTATGAATTTAGAAAGTCTATTGGCTAAAATCTTTGTCATAATTTTGAGATCATTATTTGTCAGGGAGATGGGTCGGTAGTTGCTAACATCTGTGTGATCCTTTCCAGGTTTAGGGATGACGGACACAAATGCTCTATTGGTGTCACTTTGTAAAACTGTGTCATTCCTTAAAGAGTTAAAAAATTTGGTTAGGTAGGGGGCGATAGTTGTGCCAAAGGTTTTGTAATAGCCCGTGGAGAAACCGTCCGGTCCCGGGGCTGTACCTTTCCTAAGGTTTTTGATCACCTCCATCACCTCCCCCTCAGTAAACGGCTCTTCAAGAGAAGCTACATGCTCTACTGACAGGGTAGGTAGGGTGATGGAATTCAAAAATTCCCCAAGAGTGGAGCGGGAGGATGCTTGACCCTTATCGTAAAGTTTAGTATAGAAATTCTGGAAGGTAGACATAATCCGTTTTGGGTTCTGGGTGAGAGTGCCTGAAAGATCCCTGACCTTAGGAAAGGAGAATGAATGGTATCTAGGTGACAGCTTCGCAGCCAATTTGGGGCCTATAAGATCTCTTTGAAGGTAAGAATTAGCTCTTGACCATTGAATTTGCTTCTCAGCTTTAGTCATGAGGGCAAGATTCAGAGCTAGTCTACCCGCTTCAAGTTCCTTTTATGGGTTTTGGCAAGGTCCTGAAAATTCCTTTCCAGATTCTCAATCTCTATTTTCCTCTCCTTTTTCACCTTGACCGATAGTTGTATAATGTTCCCCCTCATAACCCCTTTATGAGCTGCCCACAATGTCGCTGGAGAAACTTCCCCATTATCATTTCTGTGAAAATAATCTTTTAGATCCCTTTCTAACATTATACGGTGGACTTGGTTGTTCAGGAGAGATTAATTTAGACGCCAGTGGGGGTTCATCGCCCCGTTAGGTCCGACTTTAATTTGTATTACTACCTGAGAATGGTCAGACAAAGGGGAGTCCCTAATGTAGGATTTGTCAATCAGAGGAGATAGCGCGGTTGGAACAAAGATATGGTCTATTCGTGCCAAACTCTTATGGGGAGCTGAATAGTGGGAATAGTCCCTCACCCTAGGGTTCAGTTCCCTCCAGATATCTATAAAACCAGTGGCGTAAAGGAGTCTAGCGAGCTTAAGGCTTTGTTTTGGTGGCCGGAGCAGGCGAGGGGGTCCCTGGCCTGATTTGTCGAGCATGGGGTCGAGGGCCAGATTCGAGTCCCCACCCAATATGACCTTCCCCTCAAGGCAGGGGAGGATACGGTTAAATAATTCCTGAAAAAATTTGAATTGGGCGGAATTTGGGGCATAATAAGACACAAGTGAATATATCACTCCCCCTATGGACCCTATTAGAAGAATAAATCTCCCCTCTGGGTCCTTGAGTTCCCTCATAAGGGTGAAAGCTAAGTGCTTAGCGAAAAATATTCCCACTCGTTTTGCCAGAAAGAATTGTGGATAGTATGAATGTATATATTTAGGATCATATTGCTTAGGGAAGTGGGTTTCTTGCAACATTAATATGTCTAGGTGGTGGGTACGGGCGGAATTGAAATATTTCTTCCGTTTCATAGGGGAATTAAGGCCCTGAACGTTATGCGATGCCACTCTCAGAGAAGAATAAGAATTAGCCGACATGGGAACCGAGAGAATATTGATCCACATACCACGTTAGGCGGAGACACACCCAGACCTGTGCAGGCAAGAGGAGAGGAACATCCCGATAAGAGCCAAGGAGGTTGATCCGGGGATTTCTTCTATGGGGTGGATTCCCCTGGTGTCTGAAAGAAGGAGAGAAATGTAGGAGAGGAGCAAATGTAAATAGTAGTTGAAATTGAAAATAAACTGAAGTAACCAACAAAAGGGGGGGTGGCAGTGACTCGTCACCTCACCCCCCGGGTTCCTGGTAGGGAGGAGAATAAGAAATCCTCTCCCTAGCAGGAAGTAGTATACAAAAGTCTGCCCAAACAGCAGACACACAACTGACCCAAGAACTACCATAAGGTTTCCCGAAGTCAGAGGGAGGTGCATGGCCTCCCTCCCGGACTCTTCGTCGGAGCCTAACAGCTAAACAAACTGAAGGCTGACCCAGATAAATGTCGTTAATCTGGAACTAAGGAGGTGGGTAGAAATTGTTAACAAGCTACCTCCCCGCGGGACCTCATCCAGTACTATCCTGGCAAATAGGGTGTACCCATGAGACCCGTAACCCGATCACTATTGCCATAACTCAAGGGTCGGGAGGGGCAAAGAGGAATGAACTAAGGTGCTAAACTCAAATCAAGAAATTCAGTAACGAGTTACGGAAGGCTGGTCCTAAACGGAGCATTGAACCTGTCTAGAGGTATTGCCAGTGGTCAACCCCCACCCTGTCCCCACAAAACGAGCTGAGCCCTGGACAGGGATGCGGGTTAACCCCTGGTCCCCCAAGAGGGGGTGTAAAAGAATATACATTTTAAACATTAACAGTCAAACAAACTTAAGTCACCCAAGCATTAGAAATATCAGTGTGTTGAGGTCTTTGAGAGATAGAAATCTGACAAGACCAAAATAGGGAGCAACGGGAAAACAAGTAAAGTAAAGATCATGGCGGGTGGGAGTCTTTAGCCCTCTTCTTTTGCTGCTTTCGCCCCATTGGAAGAACAGGACTTTGGGGCGAGGGTCTCTTAGAGGGTCCCATGTTCTTGTGAAGAGAAGTTGTAGTGGAATCCAATGAAATGAGGTTGAGCTTGATCAACAGCTGCTCCCCTTCTTGGAAAGATGAAAAGCCATATTTCTTGCCCTTAAGGAGGAATGACAGGCGGAAGGGGAAGGACCACCAGTATTTGATGGACGATTTGTTGAGACCCTCCAGAAGGGGTTTCAGTGATCTTCTTTTCTGTATCGTGGTGGGGGAAAGGTCGGCAAATACCTGTACTGAGTAGCCCTGGAAAGAGAGGTTGGGGGTGGATCTGGAGACCTTCATGACCTCTTCTTTGACTCCATAGAAATGGGGTTTTACCACAATGTCTCTAGGGAGGCCATCTGACCTCGGTGGTTGAAGAGCTCTATGAGCCCTATCCAGTTCCAGACGATGTTCCGGGATTCCCGGGATTATCTCCTTAATAAAGTCACTCACTGCTGCTCTCACATCTGTGATAGCCTCAGGAATCCCTCTGATTCGGAAGTTATACCTCCTAGAGCGATTCTCCAAATCGTCTATTTTTGAGAGAGCCGATTCCAGTTGATCGTGGAGATCTTGAATGCGTGCTGTGTTTTGATTGATTCTGGAAACTGATTGGTTCGTCTTCTGTTCTATAGCATCTAATCTAGTTCCCAAGCCTTGGAGGTCGGTTTGGATAACAGAGGTGATTTGCGAAGCTGTTTGGGCTAGGCCCTTAGAGAGCATTTTGGAGAATACCTCCATCATCATCTGAAAATCTGTTTGAGGTATTCTTGTTTGCGGAGTAGAAGGGTCCAAATGAGGGAGGGCCTGACTCTGTTCCTTAAAAGGGGTGGCTATGAGTTCGTCCAGAGTCCGTTCTAAAAGTGAGATTGTAGAAGCCGGTGACAGGATCTGTGCTGAAGGTACAAAACTTTGGGGGGGTCCTGGTGAAGGGATGACAACAGAACCACCGTCAGACCCGGCCTCCATCTCCTCGGTGGACCCAAGTATTGGAGGGGGCCCAGCAGATCCCTGCGGGTCTTTTGGACCCTGGTTGTCAAAGGCCGGGTGACGAGAGAGGTCCCTTCTGATGGCTCCTGACTGCATGTTGAGGAGAGTAGGTGTAGAACACCAACAGTAGGAAGAAAACAGTTCCCCCCCCCTCTGGGGTGTCCTAGAAGTAGTATTTGAGAAAACTATGCGCACGCTAAAGCTGAGAGGGGATCTAAGCGGATGACTGATAATAATCAGAAGCAGAAGTCAACTGCAGTAAAGCTCCTGTAACGCCATTAAAAAGTTCTCCTTTTAGATGATGCTCATTCAGGCCTTTCGGCTGGGGCACCTCTAATCCCCTCAAAAAGTGTCTCTAATGGTTATAAAGAACAAGGAAGTAAAAGGGCCCTTAATAGTTTTCCCCACACCACCGCCTGTTGTGCCTAGACCCTTGTTTTTCCGCGCTCCACGCGCCGTTGCGATGTTAGGCCCAAGTCGCGGCCTCAATTTTGTGGAGCGGCCGGTTGCGCTGGGGTTGTTGCGGTGCAGGTGGTCGAACATGCCCTGGACCGGTCCTGGGATATTCCCCCACTGCCTTACCACCTGAGCGGGTCGGCTGAGTTCCACTGCCCGCTGAAACGGATCCGTAGGTCCGGGAAAGAGCGGAGCTCCTGGCTTAAGCGACCGCCATGGGAGCTCCGCGCATGCGCACTCTGCTAAATACGTGTTTAAGAGGGAGATTGGTCTGAATTTTTTAGGGTGAGTAGGGTTTTTCCCCATTTTAGGGAGGGCAATCACTATGGTCTTCAACATTCCTTGTGGAAAGGAACCAGAGGATGTCCCTTTATTAAATACTGAGGTCAAATGGGGGGGGCTATGATATCACGAAATGCTTTATACTACTCTGCCGAGAAACCGTCTTCGCCAGGTGATTTATTACTGGCAAGTAGAGTTGAGCGAACCTCTGGAAGTTCGGGTTCTGCTGGTCCGTCTGAACTTCGGGACAAAGTCCGGGTTCGGGTCCGGACAGAACCCGAACGATCGCACGGACCCCGAACCCCATTGGAATCAATGGGGACCCGAACTTTTGGGCACAAAAATGGCTGTAACAAAGTCCTGGAAAGCCCTAGAGGGCTGCAAAAGGAAGTAAAATGAGGGTAAGGGTAGGGCAAGTGCCCTACAAAAAAATGGGGATAGGGAAAATAAATTAAAATCAAATAAAAAAATGGGAGGGGGGTGGATGTGGAGTAGGAGCCTAGAAGTTGACTAGGCCATGACCATGGCAGTGTAGGTGGAAGTGGAGGTGGTAGAGGAGTAGGAGGAGGTAGCCAACATGGTATTTTTTTTTTTGTATTGAGGCCTATTCAAAAAAAGAAGTATATGAATGGCTG
>BLSH010491362.1:37139-51090 GCA_018402905.1 Glandirana rugosa | reverse complement strand
CGGGAACATATGTAGTTATTGACATGGTTCACGTCCATCACTCCTCATATTTCACGGCATTATTTAATTGATTTTATCTGTTAGTCCTTTGGGACAGACAAATAGTTGAATAATTTATAGAGACATTTGGTTCATAGTTTTTACTCTAATATTATTCTTATATACTCCACAATGTTACACTATTTACCAATTGATATAACATTATTAACATACTCACTAATTAATTTGTTACCTGACACACTCTCTGGAAGGTTTACATCAGCGGCGTATAATACGTTCCCATCCCTGTACCTACAGGATGTAATTGTAATCTCTGGCACAAGTTGATAAACAGACAGGGTTTCCTGATTGTCTATTTTAGTTAATTTATTACGGCACTTTATACTCCTCACTACCTGCACTTGGTACAGTTATTGATGTATACAAGGGCATGTGACGTTACGCGTCACGGTGCGGCCCTTCGGTCTCTGCTTGTTGTGTCCTCGGCGATGAGCACGTCATGTGACCAGGTGATAGGACACGTGACCGAATCTTAAGCGGTCATGTGAATATCTGAAGCCATGACGCGCGGTTTCTGCGCCTCGTTTCCACCCATAATAGGCAGCGAGGTGCTTTACCTGAAATGGGCACGTGATTATTTTAAGCCATGACGCGCGATTCCACGCCCCGCTTCCGCCCTCAATATGCAGCGAGGCACCTTATTAGAAACAAAAAACAAGCTGCCATGGCCCCATATTTACTCCATTATACATACAGGGAAGCACTCATGTGATACACGCACTTACTAAGTATCACAAATTGGTGTTTTTTATAATTTGGGATCCGATGTCTTTATATATGGGTGACGTTGTGACGAAGGTCAGAAATATTAAATCTTTTCAATATTCATTTTGTTTTATAAAACTGGCAAATCTCTAATTCAGGTGCAATGTGTACCACAGTCCACATATCTGCATAATTTGGTTTGTGAGCTCCTTTGTCCCCACAGGGGTCGGGTGTGTGGCTCCCTCAGTAAGGAGGGAATAAATGATTGTATCATGCTGGGGAAAAAGGCAGACGCCTCGGCACCAGAAGGTGTGTGACTGCATTCACAATACCACAGATAGCAATGAAGGGGGCAGACTGGGCAGTCTTTACTTTTAATGTTGGACAGAGGAGATGATGGCTGGAAGTCTCCTTGGGAGACGAGAAATGATGGATGAACGGCTGAGACTGATTTTGTTTTCTTCACTGCGGGGACTTTAGTTCTGTGGGGCTTTCTCCATTTGTCCTTCAACTGCTGCTTGAGTGAAGCTGCGGCCAGGACACACGGCCCTCCCTGGACCTACCATGGGTTTGTAAAGGACATCTGCCCTCTGGACCTGTTTTCCCCTGCCGCTCGGCTTGGACTTCCCCACTGAGGCTCCTGTTGATGGGTCCCTGAACCTTTGCTGTGTCTTTTGTCTGCTGACCGGCGACTGGATGCGGAGCTCGCTGTGTGACCCTCTGCCGTGTGGACTACCAGCTGACTGTAACCCTGTGGAATCTTCTGCCGATTGGACTTCCAGCTATCTGTAACCCAACGTTCTTCAATAAACGCCCGTGCGTCGGGTTTTGGAGTGATCTGCCTCCGTGTGCTCTCTCTCCGCGCTCGTAGTTCTTAACAGACGTCACTTCCGGTTTTCATTTTAATGATGAAAGAGAGGCGTGGAACGCACACCAGTGACGCCATCTTGCTGCTCAGATGGAACTTCCGCTCCTAGCCCCCCAGGGGGCGTGTGTATTGCAATTTATCCAGTTTATTATAAATATAGGTAGTGACAGGAGGGGAAAACACCCCAGATGATGACCTTTGGCGTCGAAATGCGTTGGGTCTGCTTTTCCCTTCTGTCACCAGCATTTTTATCCAAAGAGCTCTTCTTATTTTAAATTTCAAAAGTAAGTGTTCAGAAACATTTGTGGAATACATTTTGAAACGTTATCACACTATGGTGGGTCTCCTCCTTTCTCCCACTCTCCATATGGGCTGTTGGAATTACACGGATTGACCCCCTTTGATTCACCTTTGGAGTGACCCTGAGACGGATGTCGGTGGTGGCACACCTTTGGACGAATTGTGAATGAGGACCCGAAGACCGGATGGTACCGGGTGATCCCAGGATTTCATACAACCTATACTCCACTGGTATCTGGTAAGAGTTTACCCCTTCCATTTCCAGAAGGAGGATTTCTTTCATTCTACTATGAACATTGTGTAATACCACTCTGAACAAGTTTAAGGACATAACAGTTTCAGTACCCTTGGTGGTACATACTTGTCACAATTTTTGTGTAGCTGAACCTACTTTTTAGAATTTTTGGCGCTGCCATTTTATTGAATTTCATTGACTTTACAAACTGATCTGTTTGCTGTGCGGGCTGCCAATTGTGGAGCTATCCTCTTTTCTATTGTTTGTTGGAGTGAGCGCGGGATTCCTTTTATTTATATGGATAATACGCCACTGGTATGAAGCCAGTGCTTTCCAGACCAAACCATTTTGATGTGTCGCATGGGGAGAGGGGGGTGTTTGCTTAATCAACTAATGCCAAGCTGTAAGAGGAGGCATTGTGATGGAGAAGGACCATGTGCTGATAGATGTCCATTCCTAATGAGCCTTCACATTCTTCATGTTCACCAGCGCTTTAATAAATAAACTCATTGGTAAATGTTGAGTTTGGAGTCTTGTACACACAGATTTCCAGTCTTCAATCCACATTACATGATATCCAGGGGGTGAAGCGGGGGTCTATCGCTGAGGGAAAAGTCTCTGAATCACCTTATCTACATTGGGTACCAAGGGCAGATTGTATCTCATCAACCTATCTTCGGGAGTGAGGTCCTTTACGTTGACATTGTTCGTCTCTTTACAGTGGAAAAGAATGGCCGAATCGTCTCCTATATTCTTCCTTTTCCTTCTGTGTTTTAGAATCCTGTGGATGGAGGTCTGAAAGACGTCTCGGGGATTCACAATCATTTTGCGGTTATTGAAGAATAGCCACCTTACAGGGAGTCGGAGAGAATGAGTGAGAATATTGACCCCGGGAACATGAGACCACAGGTCAAATCCAGAGATTTTGTCTGAAATGGGGAAGACGTGATTCTCAAAGAGGAAGACGCTTGTATCTGGGTGTTTATTCTGGAGGTTCTCCATCATTGATGACCAATCCCAGTGCTTGACTGGAAGAATAATTTCATCAATGTCATTGAGGAGAACAAACTTACTTTTGTACATGTTCCTGTATAGACAATCATTCAAAGTTGCAGTTTGTCCGAAATATCCAATCTCAGCTTTGAGTCCTTTGAAATAACGCCATTTTTTCAATGTCTTAAAATGCTTGTCTATTGGCCATGACACCACCTCTAGAGTTCCTTCATCAACGTAATGGCGTAACACCTTATCTACACCCCGGGAACAGCTGGTGTTATAGATGGTGACTCTAGAGGCCCCCAGAATCTTGTACATCTCAATGCTCTGGATCACCTGGAGGACATTGTTGTAGTTTCCATACAAAGTAGAAATGCAGACGGTGAAATTGGAGGAGATTGGTGGTGGTGGACGGTTCCTGACTTCAAACAGGAGGGTCTGACTTGTATTTACAGAGACAGTTGAAGAGAAAGACATATAAGTGTAATTACACCCGAAAGGTTCTGCACATAGAAGATCTGTTGTCCCAAATGGGAACCCAAATCTGTCACCGTGAAGATCTATTTGTGCCCTCATGAAGACGCTCTGACTGGAGGAACAATGGAAGATACAGTAGAGTTCCTTCACAGATACATGGAGGATGGCGATGACCCGGACTGATCGGCCAAGTCTAGGCTCATAATACGGAGAGATGATGAACGTTCGACTATCCAGAGCTGTAATGGTGTCGGTGGCGATGGGAAGTTCCTGGAAATTCATCGTCACTGTGGCAATGGGAATTTTCTGAGATCTCATCAGAATTTCAAGTTCTACATTATAGGAGTAATAAAAGACCGCAAGGCACACAAACACCGTCATCGTGCAGAACATGTATCTTAAACAACTCCGCATTCTGGTCCCATCGGTCAATCGCAGCTGTAAGAAGATAGGAAAGAGAGAAAAGAACGTAAAATAAGTTATCTGAAATCTATAACTATAATGAGAAATGTAGGTGAACCGCTCAAATCAGTCTATGTACCAGCAGAGCTTACACTCTAATATCCCGACCACAGTCACGTGAATATCATACATTTAGAATAGCTCTGATATATTCCGCAGAGTTGTACAGAGAACATCGACCCAGTCACATCGGTCTTTGGACCAGAAAAGCTCTCATTCTAATATTCCTGTACAGGAAGACACTCATATCAGTAGGAGCACCACAGGGGCTGTCAGGAACCTCAGGTCGGTGGTGCTCATCTTCATGATGGGTCGCATGGACAAGAATGTGCATGAGTACGTACACATACATATGCGCATTGGCGTGCCCACCTATACTGGCACCCAGCGGCACATGAGATCCGTTTAGCCTCATTGCTTGATTGCCTTCAGCACTGATTCCATGTTCTGAGTGAAAACCTGCTAACCTTGTTACTGACCCGGCTACACCTGACACTTCCCTTCAGATTGCCCTTGCCTGTTATGTCTTCTGCTCATCTGTGTTATCAACCCCGGCATAACCACCATCACTTGGTACCTCGCTTCCAGCAAATTGGCCGACTCCTACCTGTCCCCGACCTTGAACCTGATTGTGATTCTGTACCTGGCTGCTTGTGACCTGAAGGGGTGGATCCCTGTGTTTCCAAGCTCAAGTGCACCACCCCATCTTCATGGCCACTGTGCCCTTCTGCTGCCCTAGCAGTTCCTGTCTCCACTACCAGAGGTGCTTGGACAGAAATTGTGCAAGAGGCCACCCTTGTCACCTTGGGCTCCACAGTCAGGTATGTGACACCCTCTTTCCAACACCAGGCTTGCTTGGCTGGGAATTGTGTAAGAGGTCACCCCACGGCTCCACTGTCAGGTATGTGACACCCTCTTTCCAACACCAGGCTTGCTTGGATGGGAATTGTGAAAAAGGCCACCCCACGGCTCCACTGTCAGGTATGTGACACCCTCTCTCCAACACCAGGCTTGCTTGGCTGGGAATTGTGTAAGAGGCCACCCCACGCCTCCACTGTCAGGTATGTGACACCCTCTTTCCAACACCAGGGTTGCTTGGCTGGGAATTGTGTAAGAGGCCACCCCACGGCTCCACTGTCAGGTATGTGACACCCTCTCTCCAACACCAGGGTTGCTTGGCTGGGAATTGTGTAAGAGGCCACCCCACGGCTCCACTGTCAGGTATGTGACACCCTCTTTCCAACACCAGGGTTGCTTGGCTGGGAATTGTGTAAGAGGCCACCCCACGGCTCCACTGTCAGGTATGTGACACCCTCTCTCCACCAACAGGATTGCTTGGATGGGAATTGTGTAAGAGGCCACCCTCGTCACCTTGGACTCCACAGTCAGGTATGTGACACCCTCTCTCCACCACCAGGATTGCTTGGATGGGAATTGTGTAAGAGGCCACCCTCGTCACCTTGGGTTCCACAGTCAGGTATGTGACATCCTCTCTCCACCACCAGGATTGCTTGGATGGGAATTGTGTAAGAGGCCACCCCACAGCTCCACTGTCAGGTATGTGACACCCTCTCTCCACCACCAGGGTTGCTTGGATGGGAATTGTGTAAGAGGCCACCCTCGTCACCTTGGGCTCCACAGTCAGGTATGTGACACCCTCTCTCCACCACCAGGATTGCTTGGATGGGAATTGTGTAAGAGGCCACCCTCGTCACCTTGGACTCCACTGTCAGGTATGTGACACCCTCTCTCCACCACCAGGATTGCTTGGATGGGAATTGTGTAAGAGGCCACCCCACGGCTCCACTGTCAGGTATGTGACACCCTCTCTCCACCAACAGGATTGCTTGGATGGGAATTGTGTAAGAGGCCACCCTCGTCACCTTGGGCTCCACAGTCAGGTATGTGTCACCCTCTCTCCACCACCAGGATTGCTTGGATGGGAATTGTGTAAGAGGCCACCCCAGGGCTCCACTGTCAGGTATGTGACACCCTCTTTCCAACACCAGGCTTGCTTGGATGGGAACTGTGTAAGAGGCCACCCTCGTCACTTTGGGCTCCACAGTCAGGTATGTGACACCCTCTCTCCACCACCAGGAGTGCTTGGATTGGAATTGTGTAAGAGGCCACCCCATGGCTCCACTGTCAGGTATGTGACACCCTCTTTCCAACACCAGGATTGCTTGGATGGGAATTGTGTAAGAGGCCACCCCAGGGCTCCACTGTCAGGTATGTGACACCCTCTCTCCACCACCAGGGTTGCTTGGATGGGAATTGTGTAAGAGACCACCCTCGTCATCTTGGACTCCACAGTTAGATATGTGACACCCTCTCTCCACCACCAAGGTTGCTTGGATGGGAGTTGTGTAAGAGGCCACCTTTGTCACCTCGGGCTCCACAGTCAGGTATGTGACATCCTCTCTCCACCACCAGGATTGCTTGGATGGGAATTGTGTAAGAGGCCACCCCAGGGCTCCACAGTCAGGTATGTGGCACCCTCTCTCCACCACCAGGGTTGCTTGGATGGGAATTATGTAAGAGGCCACCCTCGTCACCTTGGGCTTCACAGACAGGTATGTGACACCCTCTCTCCACCACCAAGGTTGCTTGGATGGGAATTGTGTAAGAGGCCACCCTCATCACCTTGGGCTCCACAGTCAGGTATGTGACACCCTCTCTCCACCACCAGGGTTGCTTGGATGGGAATTGTGTAAGAGGCCACCCTCGTCACCTTGGGCTTCACAGTCAGGTATGTGACACCCTCTCTCCACCACCAGGGTTGCTTGGATGGGAATTGTGTAAGAGACCACCCCAGGGCTCCACTGTCAGGTATATGACATCCTCTCTCCACCACCAGGCTTTCTTGGATGGGAATTGTGTAAGAGGCCACCCCAGGGCTCCACTGTCAGGTATGTGACACCCTCTCTCCACCACCAGGCTTGCTTGGATAGGAATTGTGTAAGAGGCCACCCTCGTCATCTTGGGCTCCACAGTCAGGTATGTGACACCCTCTCTCCACCACCAGGGTTGCTTGGATGGGAATTGTGTAAGAGGCCACCTTTGTCACCTCGGGCTCTACAGTCAGGTATGTGACACCCTCTCTCCACCACCAGGATTGCCTGGATGGGAATTGTGTAAGAGGCCACCCCAGGGCTCCACTGTCAGGTATGTGACACCCTCTCTCCACCACCAGGATTGCTTGGATGGGAATTGTGTAAGAGGCCACCCTCATCACCTTGGGCTCCACAGTCAGGTATGTGACACCCTCTTTCCAACACCAGGCTTGCTTGGATGGGAACTGTGTAAGAGGCCACCCTCGTCACTTTGGGCTCCACAGTCAGGTATGTGACACCCTCTCTCCACCACCAGGAGTGCTTGGATTGGAATTGTGTAAGAGGCCACCCCATGGCTCCACTGTCAGGTATGTGACACCCTCTTTCCAACACCAGGATTGCTTGGATGGGAATTGTGTAAGAGGCCACCCCAGGGCTCCACTGTCAGGTATGTGACACCCTCTCTCCACCACCAGGGTTGCTTGGATGGGAATTGTGTAAGAGGCCACCCTCGTCACCTTGGGCTCCACAGTCAGGTATGTGACACCCTCTCTCCACCACCAGGAGTGCTTGGATTGGAATTGTGTAAGAGGTCACCCTCGTCACCTTGGGCTCCACAGTCAGGTATGTGACA
Organism: Glandirana rugosa; assembly: GCA_018402905.1. Taxonomy (NCBI): domain Eukaryota; kingdom Metazoa; phylum Chordata; class Amphibia; order Anura; family Ranidae; genus Glandirana; species Glandirana rugosa. Next base: position 43,300 of record BLSH010491362.1, on the reverse strand, counting down.
CCCTCTCTCCACCACCAGGATTGCTTGGATGGGAATTGTGTAAGAGGCCACCCCAGTGCTCCACTGTCAGGTATGTGACACCCTCTCTCCACCACCAGGCTTGCTTGGATGGGAATTGTGTAAGAGGCCACCCTCGTCTCCTTGGGCTCCACAGTCAAGTATGTGACACCCTCTCTCCACCACCAGGATTGCTTGGATGGGAATTGTGTAAGAGGCCACCCCACGGCTCCACTGTCAGGTATGTGACACCCTCTCTCCACCACCAGGGTTGCTTGGATGGGAATTGTGTAAGAGGCCACCCTCGTCACCTTGGTCTCCACAGTCAGGTATGTGACACCCTCTCTCCACCACCAGGGTTGCTTGGATGGGAATTGTGTAAGAGGCCACCCTCGTCACCTTGGGCTTCACAGTCAGGTATGTGACACCCTCTCTCCACCACCAGGGTTGCTTGGATGGGAATTGTGTAAGAGGCCACCCTCGTCACCTTGGGCTTCACAGTCAGGTATGTGACACCCTCTCTCCACCACCAGCGTTGCTTGGATGGGAATTGTGTAAGAGGCCACCCTCGTCACCTTGGGCTTCACAGTCAGGTATGTGACACCCTCTCTCCACCTCCAGGGTTGCTTGGATGGGAATTGTGTAAGAGGCCACCCTCGTCACCTTGGACTTCACTGTCATGTATGTGACACCCTCTCTCCACCACAAGGCTTGCTTGGATGGGAATTGTGTAAGAGGCCACCCTCATCACCTTGGCCTCCACAGTCAGGTATGTGACACCCTCTCTCCACCACCAGGCTTGCTTGGATGGGAATTGTGTAAGAGGCCACCCTCATCACCTTGGACTTCACTGTCAGGTATGTGGCACCCACTCTCCACCACCAGGCTTGCTTGTATGGGAATTGTGTAAAAGGCCACCCTCGTCACCTTGGACTTCACTGTCAGGTATGGGGCATCCACTCTCCACCACCAGGGTTGCTTGGATGGGAATTGTGTAAGAGGCCACCCTCGTCACCTTGGGCTCCACAGTCAGGTATTAGGGTTGCCACCTCATCCCTTTAATCCAGGACACATATTAATTACACAGGTTATGTGGCTGATTAAGGTGGTAATTAAACTCACTTGATGCCTTTATCTGCATTAAATTAGCCTCAGAACAACCTGTGTAATTCATATGTGTCCTGGATTAAAGGGATGATGTGGCAATCCTATCAGGTATATGACACCCTCTCTCCACCACCAAGATTGCTTGAATGGGAATTGTGTAAGAGGCCACCCCAGGGCTCCACTGTCAGGTATGTGACACCCTCTCTCCACCACCAGGATTGCTTGGATGGGAATTGTGTAAGAGGCCACCCCAGGGCTCCACTGTCAGGTATGTGACACCCTCTCTCCACCAACAGGATTGCTTGAATGGGAATTGTGTAAGAGGCCACCCTCGTCATTTTCAGTTTTACTAACAGGTACGTGACAGGGGCTTACACTCAAATCTCTCCCCTCAGTCACACACTATTATTATAGATTTATATAGATTTATCTAGGGATGGGCGAGCGGTTCGGGCTGAGCATAAGTTTGGCCAGATCATCGCCTGTTCGGGTGTTCGCTGAATTTTCTGTGCACTTGGCGGGATGTTCGCCCACTGATCACACATCAATAGGTTGTTAAGAAGCGGGGCTGGGAAGCAGGCTGCCACTCCTTAACAACGGATGAGTCATCAGTGGTTAGCGGGCTTCCCCACTGACAGCTGAATGAAAAAAAACATTGACGAATTTGCCAGCAATAGAAAATTTAAAAACAAAAAAAAATGATGGTGTCCCCCACCAAAATCCATACCAGACCTACTATTACTTGGATAGGAATTTTGTAAGAGGCCATCCCAGGACTCCACAATCCGGTATGTGACACCCTCTCTCCACTACCAGGGTTGCTTGGATGGGAATTGTGTAAGAGGCCACCCCAGGGCTCCACAGTCAGGTATGTGACACCCTCTCTCCACCACCAGACTTGCTTGGATGGGAATTGTGTAAGAGGCCACCCCAGGGCTCCACTGTCAGGTATGTGACACCCTCTCTCCACCACCAGGCTTGCTTGGATGGGAATTGTGTAAGAGGCCACCCTCGTCACCTTGGGCTCCACTGTCAGGTATGTGACACCCTCTCTCCACCACCAGGCTTGCTTGGATGGGAATTGTGTAAGAGGCCACCCCAGGGCTCCACTGTCAGGTATGTGACACCCTCTCTCCACCACCAGGCTTGCTTGGATGGGAATTGTGTAAGAGGCCACCCTCGTCATCTTGGGCTCCACAGTCAGGTATGTGGCACCCACTCTCCACCACCAGGCTTGCTTGGATGGGAATTGTGTAAGAGGCCACCCTCGTCATCTTGGGCTCCACAGTCAGGTATGTGACACCCTCTCTCCACCACCAGGGTTGCTTGGATGGGAATTGTGTAAGAGGCCACCCCAGGGCTCCACTGTCAGGTATGTGACACCCTCTCTCCACCACCAGGGTTGCTTGGATGGGAATTGTGTAAGAGGCCACCCCAGGGCTCCACTGTTCCCTTCACTGGCCCCTTAGTTCCAGTAAAAGGAACTCTTAAGGAGTCAGCATACCAAGACAATTTGGACAATTTCATGCTCCCAACTTTGTGGGAAGAGTTTGGGGATGGCCCCTTCCTGTTCCGACACGACTGCCCACCAGTGCACAAAGCAAGATCCATAAAGACATGGATGAGCGAGTTTGGGGTGGAGGAACTTGACTTGCGTGCAATGCACTGCTCGCTGCACAGCGTATTGTGCGCCCTGATTTGCCCCCCCCCCATGTTGAGGGCATGTGGCCTGGTATGGTTCAGAAGGGGCTCCCCCCCCCCATTTCCTGGCCTGCCAGGCTGCATGCTCGGATAAGGGTCTGGTATAGATTTTGGGTGGGACCCTATAATGTTTTTTATTTTGGCATGGGGGTTCCCCTTAAATTCCATACCAGATCCAGCCTGGCATGGACTGGGGGGATGGGGGGACCTTATGCCATTTATTTCTTTATTTTTTCAATAGCTGGGTGCCGGCATTTACAACCGCGAGTCATTTTAAATGTGATTTGACTCTTTTTTTTTCTTTAGAAATGTCATTATTGCTGCAGCAGTTTCTATACACTGTACGGATGCACCACTTTACAAGCAGACTAAGGGGACCCCCCCGGGCACTATATTTAAAGGAATTTTTCATTTTTATCGTTGTACTTTAAGCATCATTAAAATCACTGCTCCTGAAAAAAAGATCCTTTTAAAAAAAAAACAAATTATAGATACAGTATCTGAAAAAAGTAAGTACACCCTTCACATTTTTGTAAATATTTTATTCTATCTTTTCATGTGACAACACTGAAGAAATGACACTTTGCTGCAATGTAAAGTAGTGAGTGTACAGCTTGTATAACAGTGTAAATTTGCTGTCCCCTCAAAATAACTCCAATTAGCCATTTTCCCTCCCCGGTGTCATGTGACTCGTTAGTGTTACAAGGTCTCATGTGTGAATGGGGAGTAGGTGTGTTAAATTTGGTGTTATCACTCTCACTCTCTCATACTGGTCACTGGAAGTTCAACATGGCCCCTCATGGCAAAGAACTGTCTCAGGATCTGAAAAAAAGAATTGTTGCTCTACATAAAGATGGCCTAGGCTATAAGAAGATTGCCACGACCCTGAAACTGAGCTGCAGCACGGTGGCCAAGACCATACAGCGGTGTAACAGGAGAGGTTCCACTCAGAACAGCGCCTCGCCATGGTCGCCCAAAGAAGTTGAGTGCAGTGCTCAGCGTCATATCCAGAGGTTGTCTTTGGGAAATAGACGTATGAGTGCTGCCAGCATTGCTGCAGAGGTTGAAGGGGTGGGGGGTCAGCCTGTCAGTGCTCTGACCATACGCCGCACACTGCATCAAATTGGTCTGCATGGCTGTCATCCCAGAAGGAAGCCTCTTCTAAAGATGATGCACAAGAAAGCCTGCAAACAGTTTGCTGAAGACAAGCAGACTAAGGACATGGATTACTGGAACCATGCCCTGTGCTCTGATGAGACCAAGATAAACTTATTTGGTTCAGATGGTGCCAAGCGTGTGTGGCGGCAACCAGGTGAGGAGTACAAAGACAAGTGTGTCTTGCCTACAGTCAAGCATGGTGGTGGGAGGGTCATGGTCTGGGGCTGCATGAGTGCTGCCGGCACTGGGGAGCTACAGTTCATTGAGGGAACCATGAATGCCAACATGTACTGTGACCTACTGAAGCAGAGCTTCCCCTCCCTTCAGAGACTGGGCCGCAGGGCAGTATTCCAACATAACGACCCCAAACATCTCCAAGACGACCACTGCCTTGCTAAAGAAGCTGACGGTAAAGGTGATGGACTGGCCAAGCATCTCCAGACCTAAACCCTATTGAGCATCTGTGGGGCCTCCTCAAATGGAAGGTGGAGGAGCGCAAGGTCTCTAACATCCACCAGCTCTGTGATGTCGTCATGGAGGAGGGGAAGAGGACTCCAGGTGCCAACCTGTAAAGCTCTGGTGACCTCCATGCCCAAGAGGGTGGAAAATAATGGTGGCCACACAAAATATTGACACTTTGGGCCCAATTTGGACATTTTCACTTAGGGGTGTCCTCACTTTTGTTGCGGTTTAGACATTAATGGCTGTGTGTTGAGTTATTTTGAGGGGACAGTAAATTTACACTGTTATACAAGCTGTACACTCACTACTTTACATTGTAGCAAAGTGTCAGCTCTTCAGTGTTGTCACATGAAAAGATAGAAGAAATGGGAGGGGTGTACTTACTTTTCTGAGATACTGTATAGTGTGTTCTTCCAGATGCTGTGGGGGAACAGACTGAACCCCATCAAGAGGAATGTCACCTATCTATCCAGGAGGGAGGGTGGCTTAGGTATGGTCAACCCATTTCTTTTCTTTTCACTGCTGTTTCTCAAGTTTAACATTGATAATATGCTTGCAGCGGAACCTCCTGGATGGGCAGGCATGTTTAGATCTTGGTTTTGGCCTTTTCTATGACTTTGGGAAGAAGGTGGCCAAGTGGAGAATCTCAGGGGTCATCGTGGTCAGCTACCAGCCTATGTCGCTCCATGCCTAAAGTTACTGCGGCAGTGGCGATTGTCAGCTGAAGATCTCAGATTGGTTCTGAGGAAAGTCCTTATGAGGGGTGTACTTACTTTTATCAGATACAGTACACATCCCCCAGGGCAGTACCCGTACCCCCATACCCCTTTTATGGCCAATTACTTGCATATAAGCCTTCAAAATGGGGACTTTTCATTTTTTGGCTCCCATAGGCTTCAATGGGGTTCGCCGTTTGGGTCAGCACATTCCCCCATTTGGGGGTTCCTCTGCGGACCGAGCAGGAGGGTGTTCGGCCCAATCCCTAATCCCTTACTTTGTGGACCCTACAACCTAAACACAAAGCGATTAATATACACTGACTGGGATTTTATTTTTCTTTGGCCTAAATTTATGGAGAAATTTGATTTTATTGGATGTTTTATGACAAAAAGTAAAAAAATATATATATATTTTTTTTTTAAATGTTGGTTTTTTTTAGTTTATATCGCAAAAAATAAAACCCCCGGTGGTGATCACCACCAGAATAAAGCTCTATTTGTGTGGAAAAAATGATATAAATGTAATTTGGGTACAGTGTTGCACGACCGCGCAATCACCAGTTAAAGTGGCGCAGTGCTGAATAGCTAAAAATGCCCCGGGCATGAAGGGGGTGAAGGCTTGCGGAGGTGAAGGGGTTCCTCTAGGAGGAATGTGTGATCCGTCATGTACGGGACGTGTTACACCGCCAGTCTGATGGATTCGAGTCGCGTCGCGTTAGTAAGAGGAATGATTGGCCCTCTGCAGGAATGCAATGACTCACCGTGTGGGAGACGACACCTACTGATTATATTCTGCGGCTCCATCGCCCGGACCATACCTGCTCAGACATGGAGCCGATCATAAAACACCAAACTGATTTGACAATTCAGGTGGATGGAGGAATCCTCCTCACTGCCACTATTGCAAGGACTCCCCTGATTGGCTGATAAGATCAAAAATAGTCCAGGAAGAATGGGAGAAACCATGGATGGATGGAAATTCATCCCTGCTGGATGGGATACATTTCCATTCCTCTA
>BLSH010491362.1:10959-22165 GCA_018402905.1 Glandirana rugosa | reverse complement strand
AGGGTCGTATGTGTCTGACTTTATTTATTTTTTACTATTTGAAGAACATGATACCCCTATTGGTGTCTTCTAACCCCCATCATATGTATTCCCAGGGGATATACATATATTAGTACACATTTTTGGGGTCACATATGTTTATTCAACTTTTATATATTTATCCATATCACTTATCTCAACTCGTTTGGGTCTGACATTTCAAGCCCAGGCATGGCTTGAAACCCCACAGGCCCTGTGCCTGGGCCTGAAAAGTTTTTTTCAGGCCCAAGCCCAGGCCCCAAGACCATTAAAATTACTTTTTAGAATTTTTACGACATTTTTTCGGGTCCTTCCAGATTAAAATTACCAGAACCCCGGACCCGAACCCGGACTTTTTTTGAAAAGTCCGGGTCCGTGTCCCGGACACCCCAAAGTTCGGTACGGACCCGAACTTTACAGTCTGGGTTTGCTCAACTCTATTCACTATACCTATTTATATATTTTCAACTTATTTGTATACACTGGGGTTTTTACACATGATTATATACATATAGGGGACCCTTATGTATACTACCCCCAATCTTCTGTGGTTATCCCCATAGTACAAGAAGTTTATCATTTTTTATTTATTTCAGTCTGTGTATGCTGGGATTAGCGCCATTCTATTATCTTTTATCCTTTACGATTTGTTTGGTCGGTGCATGGCAGCTTACCCCTGAAATTGGTCTCACTAGCTTAGCGCGGTTCTACTTTTTGAATATATGGATGTAGGTAGTCTGTAGTGCACTATGCTTCGCTCGCCACTAGATGTCCCCATTGTACAGGAGATATCCTCTGTTCACCACTAGATGTCACCATTGTACAGGAGATAACATCAATATATATGGATGTAGGTAGTCTGTAGTGCACTATGCTTCGCTCACCACTAGAGGTCCCCATTGTACAGGAGATATCCTCTGTTCACCACTAGATGTCACCATTGTACAGGAGATATCCTCTGTTCACCACTAGATGTCCCCATTGTACAGGAGATAACATCAATATATATGGATGTAGGTAGTCTGTAGTGCACTATGTTTCGCTCACCACTAGATGTCACCATTGTACAGAGATATCCTCCGTTCACCACTAGATGTCACCATTGTACAGGAGATATCCTCCGTTCACCACTAGATGTCACCATTGTACAGGAGATATCCTCTGTTAACCACTAGATGCCACCATTGTACAGGAGATATCCTCTGTTCACTACTAGATGTCACCATTGTACAGGAGATATCCTCTGTTCACTACTAGATGTCACCATTGTACAGGAGATATCCTCTGTTCACCACTAGATGTCACCATTGTACAGGAGACATCCTCTGTTCACCACTAGATGCCACCATTGTACAGGAGATAACATCAATATATATGGATGTAGGTAGTCTGTAGTGCACTATGCTTCGCTGGCCACTAGATGTCACCATTGTACAGGAGATAACATCAATATATATGGATGTAGGTAGTCTGTAGTGCACTATGCTTCGCTGGCCACTAGATGTCACCATTGTACAGGAGATATCCTCTGTTCACCACTAGATGTCACCATTGTACAGGAGATAACATCAATATATATGGATGTAGGTAGTCTGTAGTGCACTATGCTTCGCTCACCACTAGAGGTCCCCATTGTACAGGAGATATCCTCTGTTCACCACTAGATGTCACCATTGTACAGGAGATATCCTCTGTTCACCACTAGATGTCCCCATTGTACAGGAGATAACATCAATATATATGGATGTAGGTAGTCTGTAGTGCACTATGTTTCGCTCACCACTAGATGTCACCATTGTACAGGAGATATCCTCCGTTCACCACTAGATGTCACCATTGTACAGGAGATATCCTCCGTTCACCACTAGATGTCACCATTGTACAGGAGATATCCTCTGTTAACCACTAGATGCCACCATTGTACAGGAGATAACATCAATATATATGGATGTAGGTAGTCTGTAGTGCACTATGCTTCGCTCACCACTAGATGCCACCATTGTACAGGAGATAACATCAATATATATGGATGTAGGTAGTCTGTAGTGCACTATGCTTCGCTCGCCACTAGATGTCACCATTGTACAGGAGACATCCTCTGTTCACCACTAGATGCCACCATTGTACAGGAGATAACATCAATATATATGGATGTAGGTAGTCTGTAGTGCACTATGCTTCGTTCGCCACTAGATGTCACCATTGTACAGGAGATATCCTCTGTTCACCACTAGATGTCACCATTGTGCAGGAGATATCCTCTGTTCACCACTAGATGCCACCATTGTACAGGAGATAACATCAATATATATGGATGTAGGTAGTCTGTAGTGCACTATGCTTCACCCGCCACTAGATGTCACCATTGTACAGGAGATAACATCAATATATATGGATGTAGGTAGTCTGTAGTGCACTATGCTTCACTCACTCAATGCAGGTAGTCTGCATTGCACTATGCTTCACTCTCCACTAGATGTCCCCATTGTACAGGAGATAACACCATGATATGTGTATGTAGGTAGCCTGTAGTACACTATTCTTCACTCGCCACTAGATGTCCCCATTGTACAGGAGATAACACAGGTATATATGGATGCAGGTAGGCTGTAGGACACTATGCTTCACTCTCCACTAGATGTCCCCATTGTACAGGTTTTAGCACCATAATATATGAAGGTTGGTAGTCTGTATTGCACTATGCTCTGCTCACCACTAGATGTCCAAATTGTAAAGGGGATAACACCATAATATATGAAGGTTGGTAGTCTGTATTGCACTATGCTCTGCTCACCACTAGATGTCACCATTGTACAGGGATAACACCATAATATATGAAGGTTGGTAGTCTGTATTGCACTATGCTCTGCTCACCACTAGATGTCCCCATTGTACAGGGATAACACCATAATATATGAAGGTTGGTAGTCTGTATTGCACTATGCTCTGCTCACCACTAGATGTCACCATTGTACAGGGATAACACCATAATATATGGATGTAGGTAGTCTGTATTGCACTATGCTTCACTCACCACTAGATGTCCCCATTGTACAGGGATAACACCATAATATATGAAGGTTGGTAGTCTGTATTGCACTATGCTTCACTCACCACTAGATGTCCCCATTGTACAGGGATAACACCATAATATATGAAGGTTGGTAGTCTGTATTGCACTATGCTTCACTCACCACTAGATGTCCCCATTGTACAGGGATAACACCATAATATATGAAGGTTGGTAGTCTGTATTGCACTATGCTTCACTCACCACTAGATGTCACCATTGTACAGGGATAATACCATAATAAATGGAGGTAGGTAGTCTGTATTGCACTATGCTTCACTCACCACTAGATGTCACCATTGTACAGGTTTTAACACCATAATATATGAAGGTTGGTAGTCTGTATTGCACTATGCTTCACTCACCACTAGATGTCCCCATTGTACAGGAGATAACACAGGTATATATGGATGCAGGTATTGTACAGGTTTTAACACCATAATATATGAAGGTTGGTAGTCTGTATTGCACTATGCTTCACTCACCACTAGATGTCCCCATTGTACAGGAGATAACACCATAATATATGAAGGTTGGTAGTCTGTATTGCACTATGCTCTGCTCACCACTAGATGTCCCCATTGTACAGGGATAACACCATAATATATGAAGGTTGGTAGTCTGTATTGCACTATGCTTCACTCACCACTAGATGTCACCATTGTACAGGGATAACACCATAATAAATGGAGGTAGGTAGTCTGTATTGCACTATGCTTCACTCACCACTAGATGTCCCCATTGTACAGGGATAACAGCATAATATATGGAGGTTGGTAGTCTGTATTGCACTATGCTCTGCTCACCACTAGATGTCCCCATTGTACAGGGATAACACCATAATATATGGAGGTTGGTAGTCTGTATTGCACTATGCTTCACTCACCACTAGATGTCCCCATTGTACAGGGATAACACCATAATATATGAATGTAGGCACTATGTATTGCACTATGCTCTGCTCACCACTAGATGTCCCCATTGTACAGGGATAACACCATAATATATGAATATAGGCACTATGTATTGCACTATGCTCTGCTCACCACTAGATGTCCCCATTGTACAGGGGATAACACCATAATATATGGATGTAGGTAGTCTGTATTGCACTATGCTCTGCTCACCACTAGATGTCCCCATTGTACAGGGATAACACCATAATATATGAATGTAGGTAGTCTGTATTGCACTATGCTCTGCTCACCACTAGATGTCCCCATTGTACAGGGATAACACCATAATATATGGATGTAGGTAGTCTGTATTGCACTATGCTCTGCTCACCACTAGATGTCCCCATCTTAGAGGATTATCATGTTAGTGAACTTGCAGCTACATTCCATGTTATGAGGAAATCTGTGGAATAATCTCTGAGAAAAGAAAACACAAAGAGACAAAGTAATAGAATGAAGAGAGTTGGTGAGACGAGGAGTAGAGAGGGGGCTATGGATTGAGGGGGAGGGGAGAGAGTCATGGAGGGGAGAATGGTCAGAGAAGTGTTGGATGGGGATTTAGAATGAGTCCCTCACTGATGAGTACTTGGGACCCCGTAGAAGAAGTGGTCCTCCTCCTCCAGGAGCCCCGGTGACACCCATGGCACAGGTTCATCCTCTAAGTTTTGTAGGTCTGTCTAAGCTTTCCTGATTGGATCTCCAGTCTGTCGGGGGCTCAGTCTGTACAGCCTCAGGATCTGTCTGTCTTTAGGGTCTTGTGACATCTCCAGGTATGGGGCCAAGTTGCAGTCTCTTTAGTGACTGGTCGGTAAAGAGAACCATATGGGGTTCCCCTTTGGTTTAAACTCCAGTCAGGCCCCTATCCTGGCATGCCGCCTAGGTGGTCAGGAAAGGGAGGGAAGCAAGTGTGTGGCCTCCCCTTCCAGTATCAGACCAGGCCACATACCTTTCCATATCAGGGGGTTACCTTGTGAAGGTGCGGGGCGGTGGGGCATGAGCAAGCCTTCTACCACTGCTAAATGACAGATCCCCGGCTGCTGTAATGTGAGAAAACAGCCAGAAACCCTGAAGAACATTGTTGGCCCAAAATGGTCATGACCATAACTGGTCAATGACGTCACGCAGATTTGCTGACCGATTGCTTACATTACAGCAGCAGGGGATCTGTCATTTAGTGGCGGTAGTGTGGTGGGGCAATATCTTTGGGCAGTGGGTCATCATGATTGACAGAAGATCTGCAGTACATCCAGGGCAATCAGATTCAGATAAGTGACCACACACACCACCACATCCTTTTAAGGACTACATGTTTTAATATTAAGGGGAACCCAATGACATTTTTCTTTTTTTAAGGGACAGTGCACAAAAAGTAAACAGAAAAAATGCTGTGGGGTTCCCTCAAATTATAACCAGACCCTTATCTGGACACCCAGCCTGGGTGGCCAGGAAAGGGAGGGCAGTGAGCATGTGCCCCCCTCCCTGTACTAAGTCATATTCCTTTCAACATTGGGAGTTATCTTGCACAAAGCAAAGCTTCCCCCCTGCAACTGGAAATAATACAGGAAAGAAGCATCATTAGGCGGTGGGTCACCATGATGGTAGAACATCATTGAGTGGTTGGTCACCATGGTGGTAGGAGAACATCATTGCGTGGTTGGTCACCATTGTGGTAGGAGAACATCGTAAAGTGGTTGGTCACCATGGTAGTATAAGAACATCTTTGAGTGTTTGGTCACCGTGGAGGTAGGAGAACATCGTTGAGTGGTTGGTCACCGTTGTGGTAGGAGAACACCGTAAAGTGGTTGGTCACCATGGTAGTATAAGAACATCTTTGAGTGGTTGGTAACCATGGAGGTAGGAGAACATCATTGAGTGGTTGGTCATCATGGAGGTAGGAGAACACTGTAAAGTGGTTGGTCACCATGGTAGTATAAGAACATCTTTGAGTGGTTGGTCGCCATGGAGATAGGGGAACATTGTTGAATGGTTGGACACCATGGAGGTAGGAGAACATCATTGAGTGGTTGGTCACCATGGTGATAGGAGAGCATCATTGAGTGGTTGGTCACCATGGTGGTAGGAGAACACCGTAAAGTGTTTGGTCACCATGTTAGTATAAGAACATCTTTGAGTAGTTGGTTACCATGGAGGTAGGAGAACATCATTGAATGCTTGGTCACCATGGAGGTAGGAGAACATCATTGAGTTGTTGGACACCATGGTGGTAGGAGAACATCATATAGTGGTTGGTCACCACAGTGATAGGAGAACACCGTTGAGTGGTTGGACACCATGGTGGTAGGAAAACATTGTTGAGTAGTTGGACACCATGGTGGTAAGAGAACATCATTGAGTGGTTGGTCACCATGGTGGTAGGAGAACACCGTAAAGTGGTTGGTCACCATGTTAGTAGGAGAACATCATTGAGTTGTTGGACATGGACACCAGGGTGGTAGGAGAACATCGTTGAGTGGTTGGACACCAGGGTGGTAGGAGAACATCGTTGAGTGGTTGGACACCAGGGTGGTAGGAGAACACCGTAAAGTGTTTGGTCACCATGTTAGTATAAGAACATCTTTGAGTAGTTGGTAACCATGGAGGTAGGAGAACATCATTGAATGCTTGGTCACCATGGAGGTAGGAGAACATCATTGAGTTGTTGGACACCATGGTGGTAGGAGAACATCATATAGTGGTTGGTCACCACAGTGATAGGAGAACACCGTTGAGTGGTTGGACACCATGGTGGTAGGAAAACATTGTTGAGTGGTTGGACACCATGGCGGTAGGAGAACATCATTGAGTGGTTGGTCACCATGGTGGTAGGAGAACACCGTAAAGTGGTTGGTCACCATGTTAGTATGATAACATCATTGAGTGGTTGGTCACCATGGTAGTATAAGAACATCTTTGAGTGGTTGGTCGCCATGGAGGTAGGAGAACACCGTAAAGTGGTTGGTCACCATGTTAGTATGAGAACATCTTTGAGTGGTTGGTTACCATGAAGGTAGGAGAACATCATTGAATGCTTGGTCACCATGGAGGTAGGAGAACATCATTGAGTTGTTGGACACCATGGTGGTAGGAGAACATCATTGAGTGGTTGGTCACCACAGTGATAGGAGAACACCACTGAGCGGTTGGACACCATGGTGGTAGGAAAACATTGTTGAGTAGTTGGACACCATGGTGGTAGGAGAACATCATTGAGTGGTTGGTCACCATGGTGGTAGGAGAACACCGTAAAGTGGTTGGTCACCATGTTAGTAGGAGAACATCATTGAGTTGTTGGACATGGACACCAGGGTGGTAGGAGAACATCGTTGAGTGGTTGGACACCAGGGTGGTAGAAGAGCATCGTTGAGTGGTTGGACACCAGGGTGGTAGGAGAACATCGTTGGGTGGCGGGTCATTGTGGCAACGGCAAAACATCATCGAGTGCCAAGTTGTAGTGACTGACAATGGATCTACATTGTTGGACGACATGATTGATGTTGGATTTACATCAATGAACATTCTTCAAATGTTTTAATTATATTGAAGGACTTTTTGTTTAGTTTTACATTTTTGGGGGTAAATGAGTACAAGGGAGCACAAATGTACTCTGTATTCTCATTTCCCAGGGTGAGGATGAATATCTGGGAGCTCCCTTGTTATAAGAGGACTTCCAAATCACCATAGATTCCCCCATGCAAACCCCCACATCAATCTTTTTTTTTTAGGGGAACTGAATGTGGAGAAGAAGTTCTCTCCTCAACAATATGACAAGGTGCCATACAAGGGGGGGAGGCTTTGTCACCCCTCCCTTTTTTTGCATTGGTACATCCCCCAGCTCCCCCCCCCCCCAAATAAATCACCTATTAAAAAGGCCAGAAAAAAAACATCTGTTTTGCCTCTTATAGACTTTAATGAGGTTCACCGCTAAGTTCAGGGTTCTCAGAATTCCTGTTGGGATTGGTGAGCCTTCTGTGGACTGAATTGGGCTGAGTCACTCAATCCAATGGTAAGTCGTTTCTGGGAGTTGTCCTAGTTGTACTGGAGATGACACCATGATAAGCATGTAGGTGGGCTGTAGTGTTCTCCTTACCACTTGATGTCCCCATTGTACACCACATATTCCCTTAATGTCTTATTATTAGTGATATTCATAGGGCATAGTCATAATAGTAGGTAGACAAGTGCATTATGCTCTTCATACCACTAGGTGTCCCTGTTGTAGAGGACATAATAGCCTGGTATGAGGTGTGGGTAGATTATATTCCACTGCACTCTTCTCACCACTAGGTGTCCCTGTTGTAGAGGACATAATAGCCTGGTATGGGGTGTGGGTAGATTATACTGCACTGCACTCTTCTCACCACTAGGTGTCCCTGTTGTAGAGGACATAATAGCATGGTATGGGGTGTAGGTAGATTATACTGCACTGCACTCTTCTCACCACTAGGTGTCCCTGTTGTAGAGGACATAATACCATGGTATGGGGTGTAGGTAGATTATACTGCACTGCACTCTTCTCACCACTAGGTGTCCCTGTTGTAGAGGACATAATACCATGGTATGGGGTGTAGGTAGATTATATTCCACTGCACTCTTCTCACCACTAAATGTCCCTGTTGTAGAGGACATAATAGCCTGGTATGGGGTGTAGGTAGATTATATTACACTGCACTCTACTCACCACTAGGTGTCCCTGTTGTAGAGGACATAATACCATGGTATGGGGTGTGGGTAGATTATATTCCACTGCACTCTACTCACCACTAGGTGTCCCTGTTGTAGAGGACATAATACCATGGTATGGGGTGTAGGTAGATTATATTCCACTGCACTCTTCTCACCACCAGGTGTCCCTGTTGTAAAGGACATAATAGCCTGGTATGAGGTGTGGGTAGATTATATTACACTGCACTCTACTCACCACTAGGTGTCCCTGTTGTAGAGGACATAATACCATGGTATGGGGTGTGGGTAGATTATATTCCACTGCCCTCTACTCACCACTAGGTGTCTCTGTTGTAGAGGACATAATAGCATGGTATGGGGTGTAGGTAAATTATACTGCACTGCACTCTACTCACCACTAGGTGTCCCTGTTGTAGAGGACATAATAGCATGGTATGGGGTGTAGGTAGATTATATTCCACTGCACTCTACTCACCACTAGGTGTCCCTGTTGTAGAGGACATAATACCATGGTATGGGGTGCAGGTAGATTATATTCCACTACACTCTACTCACCACTAGGTGTCCCTGTTGTAGAGGACATAATAGCATGGTATGGGGTGTAGGTAGATTATATTCGTGTTGGGTAAAGGATGGCATCCCCGGCCACGTTCCCAGGTTTACTGCACATAACATTTTATCTTGGGTGAGATACCGACACCCCTAGGGGGAAGCCGAGAGTTCAGGCATTCATGTTACAACTCTGGGGGCCAATCAGAAGAATGCAGACCCCCACCCATTGGCACTCAGCACTCGATCTGATAGACTTGTGTGCATTGGTCAACCTCGGTATCTGCAGAAAAGAAGCAGGCGAGGATCTGCATTGGTTTGACCACATTCCAGGGTTTTACCATGCTGGAGAGGACAAGGGCCTCTTCCCAACAACCCTGGCCTGGGGGTTGTGGGGGTCTGAGGGTTAAAAGGAACCTGGAAGCCCCCTTTAACGATAACCAAAAACAGCAAAAAAATACAGAGACACAACTGAGGACGGCTGATAAAACAAAGGATGGGGGGGGGGGGGGTCCCTGTGGTTGTGGGGAGGTCTGAGGGTGAGGGGCTTGGAGTTTGTCAGATTTTTTTTTGGAGGGGGGGTTTGTTCCCCCGCCTCTTTAGGATTGACCACAAGTTCTCAGAGGGATTAAGGTCTGGGGAGTTTCCTGGTCATGGACCCCAACTTTCCATGTTTTGTTCCCCAAGCCCCTTAGTTATGACTTTTGTTTTATGGAAAGGAGCTCCACCATGCTGGAGAGGGCGTTGTTCTTGGATGGTTGGGAGAAGTTGCCCTTGGAGGATGTTTTGTACCGTTCTTTCCATGCCTTTGTTCTTAGAGTGAGCCCACTGCCACCCCACACATGAAAGGTCTCAGGGTGCATGGCTCACCTTTTCTTCTCCGGACAAGGGATTTTTTTTCATGGTTACCCCGAACGATGGGAAAGGGGAATGACTTTCCCGCGGTCCTCAGCAGTCCAACCCTTGAACCTTCTGCAGAATATCAGTCCCCGATGTTCTTCCTGGAGAGAAGTGGCTTCTTTGTTGCCCTTCTTGACATCGAGCCGTCCTCCAAAAGTCTTCTCCTCACTGTGCGTGCCGATGCCCTCACACCTGCCTGCTGCCATTCCTGAGCAATCTCTGCACTGGTGGTGCCCCCCCTGCACTGGTGGTGCCCCAATCCCCACCCCCCTGCACTGGTGGTGCCCCAATCCTCACCCCCTGCACTGGTGGTGCCCCGATCCTCACCCCCTGCACTGGTGGTGACCCGGTGCCATGGCTGAATCAACTGTAGGAGACAATCCTGGCATTTGCTGGACTTTCTTGGGCACCCTGAAGCCCTCCTCACAAACGTTTGTTTTTTTCTTAGGGCCCCCCTTAAAATCCGTATCAGAAATAAAGGGCCTATTATAAATTTTAGGGTGTCCCCAGCTGACAGTGCTGGGTGGGGATGAGGCATTGGATGTCACACCAGTGAGACCCCGGACCCCAGACAATAATAACACCCCAAATAAATGCCCTCTTCACTTACAGCTGGAGGTCCATCCAACCGTCCACACGAGAGATGTCCCATAGACTGGGCACTGCGCAGGAGACTCCTTCATAGAAGGCCCCCTGCTGGTCGGATGTTCCCTACAGTGTTAGGAAATTTCCCTCCTCTCCTCTCCTCTCTCTCTGTCCTCTCCGCTCTCCTCTCCTCTCCTCTCCCCTCCCCTCTCCTCTCCTCTCCTCTCCTCTCGCCCTCTCTTCTCCTCTCTCTCTGTCCTCTCCTCTCTCCTCTCCTCTCTCTCTGTCCTCTCCTCTCTCCTCTCCTCTCGCCCTCTCTTCTCCTCTCTCTCTGTCCTCTCCTCTCTCCTCTCCTCTCCTCTCGCCCTCTCTTCTCCTCTCTCTCTGTCCTCTCCTCTCTCCCTCTCCTCTCTCCTCTCCTCTCCTCTCTCCTCTCTCCTCTCCT
>BLSH010491331.1:117188-129406 GCA_018402905.1 Glandirana rugosa | reverse complement strand
CCGTGCGATCGTTCGGGTTCCGTCCGGACCCGGACCCGGACTTTGTCCCGAAGTTCGGACGGACCAGCAGAACCCGAACTTCCAGAGGTTCGCTCAACTCTAGTTCTAAGCTATCATCTCCCTGATTACCCAACTAACCAAACAAAACACTTGGTTCCATTGGACCACTGAAGCACAGGCAGCCTTCGAAACATTAAAGAACTTGTTCACATCCGCACCTGTCTTGAGACACCCAGATCCAGCTTTACCATATGTCCTGGAGTCGAGGCTTCTGAAACCGCAGTGGGGGCTGTCCTCTCACAGAGACAAGACCCCAAAGCATTATTGAATCATGTAGCATTCTTCTCCCGCAAACTGTCGGAACCAGAGAAGAACTACCATGTGGTAGACAGAGAGCTTTTGGCTATTAAGTCTGCATTGGAGGAGTGGCGCTATATTCTGGAAGAGGCTGCACACCCCATCTTAGTTTACACTGACCATAAGAACCTGGAGTATTTGAGAACAGCAGAGACACTGAGACCACGCTAGGCCCGGTGGGCACACTTTTTCTCCAGGTTCGCTTTTCCACCTTATATATAAACCAGATGCCCTGTCCCGGATGTTCTGCGACCCTGAGAGCTCTACATCCCCGGACACCATTCTTCAGCAAGAAACTTCTTGTTGACACAGAAGGATCTAGTGTCTCAGATCAGAAGATCTCTAGCTAGGATCACCAGTCCCCTGTATCACAGGCTACTAATGAAAGATGGTCTACTGTGGTACGACACCAAGATTTTCATACCAGAAGACCTACGACTATCCGTTCTGGAGATATGCCATGATCAAGTTGGCCAGGCATTTTGGTATATGGAAAACCTCAGAGCTCTTGCATCGCTCCTTCAGGTGGCTACAGGTGGAGGGAGATTGTAAGAAATACGTTAGTTCCTGCCGCAATTGCGCCAGAAATAAGAATAGCAAAACCAGGGCCTGGGGTCTGCTAAACCCACTTCTGATACCAGAGAAACCTTGGGCAATGATTGCCATGGACTTTATTGTAGAATTATCCCCATTGGAAGAATGCTCCACCATCTTTGTGGTGGTGGGCAGGCTGACAAAAATGGCCCATTTCCTCCCTATGAAGGGCACATCTACTGCTCCTGAAACAGCAGAGATTCTTATTCGACAGATCATCAGGCTTCACTGGACTCCAAAAAATATTGTATCTGACCGAGGCATTCAATTCACCTCCAGAGTCTGGAGAGCCCTGCGTGCTTCCCTGGGCATTGAGCTATCTCTTTCTTCATCCTACAACCCACAAACTAATGGTCAAACTGAGAGGACCAATCAGACCCTAGAACAATACCTCCACTACTTCTCCTCCTTTTCATAAGACAACTGGGTCTCACTGTTACCGCTCGTGGAGTTTACATACAATAATACCATTCACTCGTCCATGGGGCAATCCCCGTTCTTCACGAACTACAGCTTCCACCCGTCCTTTGTGCCGAATTCAGTTCCTGAAAGTTTGGTACCAGCCGTACAGCGGACAGTGAAGTTGTTTAAGGACAACAGCAAACTGTTGCAGGAGACAATGGCCAAGACCCAGGTACACTATAAGGAAGCCTTTGATAAGGAGAGGAAAACTGAACCTAGAACCCGATGAGGGGGTCTGGTTAGTCAAGATCAACCTGAAGATGGCATGCCTATCCAAAAATCTGGGTCCCAGATTTACCGGGCTTTTCCCGGTTAAAAGGAGGATTAACAGGGTGACCTATGAACTCGAACTTCCCCAGTCATGACGGATTCATCCTGTCTTCCATGTGACCCTACTGAAGCCTGTAACCACGGACCCCTTTCCAAGACGGAGAACAGGCCCACCGGAATCAATACTAGTAAACAGGGAGGAGGAATTCAAGGTTGAACCATTCCTGGAGGAAGAGGGGTAACAGCATCCAGTACTTGATTAAATGGAGGGGTTATGGCCCAGAAGAAAATTCTGGGGAACCCGAAGGCAACGTTCATGCTAAGGAGCTTTTCAGGTCGTTCTGGAGAAACCACCCAGTCAAGATGGCCCATTTGGGCATCCGGAAGCTGCCCCTAGGGGGGGGGGGGCAATGTCAGGGAACACAGCCTGAAGAGCCATGCAGAACAGCGGTTCTTCTGCACAGGCGCGAAGGCCTTGGCGCCAGATAGCCTATTTAACCAGTTGCCAACTGCCCGCCATGGTTTGACTGCGTTAATTTGGCTCGTTATGGCAAATCGCCGTCACCTGGCAGTGGCTGCGGGATCCCGCACGCGGGCTCATTGCGTTCAGGGGGGGTCAGGGAGCGGGTAGGGCGGACTCGATTTCCGCCGGTTACCCGCGATCGCCCCCCCTGGAGTGACAGAACGGGGGTCCGTGTATGTATACACGGATCTCCGTGCTGACAGAGGGGGTAGGGATGTGATCACAGGCTCCCTGTGTATGGGAGCTGCGATCACTCCCCTCCCCCAGCCAGCCTAGCCCCCATACAGTTAGAACACACTGAGGGAACGCAGTTAACCCCTTAGAGTGCCCCCTGCAGGTTAACCCCTTCACTGCCAGTGACATTTACACATTAATCAATGCATTTTCATAGCATTGATCGCTGTATAAATGCCAATGGTCCCAAAACAGTGTCAAAATGATCCGACATGTCCGCTGCAATATGGTAGTCCTGATAAAAATCGCAGACCGCCACCATTACTAGTAACAAATAAAAACAAAATAAAAACCCCATAAATTAATTCTCATCATTCGTAAACGTGGCAACTTTTACGCAAACCAATCAATAAACGCAGATTGCGATTTTTTTTTACCGAAAATATTAGCTAGAATATAAATGGGCCAAAACCAATGAAAACATTTATATATATATATATATATATATTGTTATGTATTATAGCAAAAAGAAATTTAGTTTCTTTTTTGCAAAATTGTCGCTCTTCTTTTGTTTATAGCGGCGATCAGAAATGACCAAATACCCCCAAAAGAAAGCTCTATTTGTGGGAAATACAGGACACAAATCTCGCTTGGGTACAACGTCACACGACCGCGCAATTGTCAGTTAAAGCGACACAGTGCCGAATCGCAAAAAGTGCTCTGGTCCTAAAGTGGGAAATCCTTCCAGGGCTGAAGTGGTTAAACAGGGCAGATCCATGTAACCGGGGCTGTCCATTCTACAGCGTGCCCCGTGTCCCCAGAGACATGAATCTGAGTGTTTCCTGTTCCTCTGACCCCGATTTGACTTCTGATTACCCTTGCTTTCTGCCTGCACCGACCCCGGCTTGTCCATGAGCACTCTTCTGCCTGCTCCCTGTGTACCACGTTGCCTGCCAGTTGAACGAACCTGCCTGTACCCGACTACTCTCTCACTGCCTGCTCCTCCTGTACCACTTTTCCCGACCGTTGCCAACCCAGCTTGAACGACCATTCTACCATCCCAGCATGAGCCTTGGAAGGACTCTACACTTGCATCTGTGACCCAGTCAGACCCTCGTACCATCCTGCACTGCCAAGCCACCTGTTCCCACTATCAGGGGTTCCCGAATCAGGATTATAAGAGAGGTTGTTCCCTGCATAAACCAGACTCCACCACCAGGTGCGTGACAGTTCCCCTATGCGGATTCTCAACTGGTGTTTTGTCTTTCCGATTTTGTAGATTTTGTCACAGAGACAGGCCAGCATGTAAATTACGTCCCGTATTTGATAGCTTCTCTCCCCCAGAGCATCCCAGAAGGTGTCTGTTCTGTCCACAAAAAGACAGACCTGGTAGTGGCCACAGGAGAACATCCCCTTACTTCTGGGGTAGTTTGAGAGCCATGTCCCATCAGAGTTCTTTGTTAAATCCAATCTGATCAGGGTATCACCCAAATGTATGGCTCTCCTAGCCACCATTTTGGGCTATGTCCTACAATATCGGCCAGTCCTGGTGTGTTAGTGAGTAATCCCCAGTGTTTTTTGAGGATACCTCTAACTGTATTCCACTGGGCCCTGTATTGGTTTATTACCATTATTGGGCCAGGATTCTAATGGTTATCCCTCTTGGGCTTTTTCTTAAGTAGAGTGCTTCTGTCATATCGTGCTACCTTTTGTTTTGCCCTTCTCAACTGCCCATGGGAGTAGCCTCTCTCATAAAACTGTTTGTATAGGTCGTCGCTTTCTTTTCTAAAGTCCTTTGGGTTGGAGCAGTTCCCTTTGATACGTAGGAACTGCCCCACTGGAGTACTATCCTTTAACCATCAGAAAGTGCATCCTGATCCCACCCAATTGTGTGACCATTGCAAATTAATTTTCGCTATTTTCACACTAAATTTTCTTCCCGCTAATCAGGAAGCAGGTCGTTGAGACCTGTTTCCCGATTGGCCAAACTGCCAAGCGATCCTATTGGATGCCTGGCACTTAGGAGGAGAGGAGATACGGAGCACAGAGGCACCCCTGAAACAGATACCTCTGCCACTGCTGCTGCCCACACTCTGGAGGAGAGGACACCACGTAAGTGCCGGACCGCAGGCCGGGGGGGTGCCTTTCAGAGTGCTGCCAGCCATGCGGCTGGGGGGGTGCTGTCAGTGCCGTGACAGAACATTCCCCACCTCCTGTAAGTTCCATGCCGTGGGAGGGGGTGGTTGCTGGTTGTTTGCCGCCCCCCCTCCCAAAAAACCCACCAGGCCAGCCACCAATGACTATTATAGAGCCAATCTTATTCACACAGGACATGACATACATTAGCAACAATTAGAAGGAACCTTCTTAGAGCAGAAGAGTATAGGCAGGGGCAGTTTATTTTCTCCATCGCAGGTGGTGCTCAAGGAACCTGCTTCCTCTATGATTTCCTGGGTTGCTGGGGAAGCGATCCAGTTGGATGCTGTTGCCCCGCGTGACTCTGGCAGCCATCTTTGGTCAAGCAGAGCTTTTTAAGGCCTTGTCTCTTAGGTTTGGTGGGCTTTATGCGAGTGGGTAGTGTAGGGAAAGGAATCACGTCCCAAGAGTAGAACAGTGTTACAGTGGTAACATTGTATTGCTCTGGTCACAGTATGTAAACAAAATTGTAATTAAAAAGAAAAAATATTTTAAAAATGAAAACTTTTTTTTTAATGTACTGTCACTAGTCAGTGTCCCTGATCAACCCCAGACCAAGTATATGATGATGCTGTACTGCACTGGTGACAGTATGTAAAAAAAAAAAGAAAAAAAATGTTTTTAATTTCTTCATTTTCCAAAAATTGTGATTTCCAAAAATGAATAATTTGGGGGGTATTTGAACTGTCCTGGCATTCTTGGGCCTCAAGAAATAACATAGGTCATCAGTACATCAGGATTGACCAATTTTCAGATATATACAGGTGCATCTCATAAAATTAGAATATTATCAAAAAGTTAATTTATTTCAGTAATTCAATTCAAAAAGTGAAACTCATATATTTTTTATAGATGCGTTACACACAGAATGATATATTTAAAGCATTTCTTTCTTTTAATTGTGATGATTATAGCTTACAGCAAGTGACAACCTAAGATTCAGTACAGGCGGTCCCCGGGTTACAAACAAGATAGGGATTGTAGGTTTATTCTTAAGTTGAATTTGTTTGTAAGTCGGAACAGGTACATTTTTTATGTGTAGCTTCAGCCAAAAAAAACATTTGTAAGCTTTTTGGATAGCATAGGGAAGGGTTAACAACCCTGTAACATTTGTTTTGCTGTCTATATTTCTGTTCAGAAGATTTCACCTCACTTCCTGTACCAATGAAAATTGGATTTTGAAAATTTTGGGTTGTTGTGGAAACAAACCTTGGTGATAAAGCATCAGTGGAGACACCTTTTTCCCATAATAACTCTTACAGGAGTGAATTTCCCTTCCTAGGGGTAGATTTCCTGTCACTTCCCGTTGTCTCCCTCTGTTTGTAAGTAGGAGTCAGTCGTAAGTCAGATGTTTGTAACTAGGGGACCGCCTGTATCTCAGAAAATTAGAATATCACATTAGGACCAATAAAAAAAGGATTTTTATTACAGAAATGTTGGCTTGCTGAAAAGTATGTCCATGTACAGTAAGTATGCACTCAATACTTGGTCAGGGCTCCTTTTGCATGAATTACTGATCAATGCGGCGTGGCATGGAGACAATCAGCTGTTGGGTCTGGTGTCTCTCATCTTCCTCTTGACAATTCCCCACAGATTCTCCATGAGATTTAGGTCAGGCGAGTTTGCTGGCCAATCAAGCACAACTATACCATGATCAGGTATTGGTACTTTTGGCTGTGGGGGCAGGTGCCAAGTCCTGCTGGAAAATGAAATCAGCATCTCCATAAAGCTGGTCAGCAGAGGGAAGCATGAAGTGCTCTAGAATTTCCTGGTGGAGGGCTGCACTGACATTGGACTTGATAAAACACAGTGGACCAACACCAGCAGATGACATGGCTCCCCATATCATCACTGACTGTGAAAACTTTTGCATTTAATTTGGAAATCAAGGTCCCAGAGTCCGTAGCAAGAGTGGAGAGGCACAGAATCCATCCGTTGCATGAGGTCCCGTATGAAGTTTCCACAATCATAAGTCATAATTATCAAAATGAAAAGAAAGAAATGCTTCATGGCACCGCGCACGGGGATGCGCGGCACTGTGAACAGGCATGAGCACAGGCGCGCGCATGGCGTGACAGATCATGGCGCCAACTGGCCTATTTAAACCTGCTGCTGGAAGCAGCCCATCGCTGGTTTATCGTTAGCTTCCTGTTACCCTGCAATCTTGCATTCTGCTTCCTGTTTACCCGTTACTGACCTGGCTTGCCTTGACCTGCTCTTCTGTGTATCCTAATCTTCTGGCTTGACCCCTTGGCTCATATCCTGACTCTGCTTCTGCCTGCTCTCCCGTGCATGACCCGGATTGGCTCTCGGACTTCATCTCTATCTGCCTCCAAGTGTATGACCCGGCTTGTTCCAAGTTTCTTCTTCCTGAACCAGTTACCGGCTGCCTTCCTGTGTTTGACCCACGGCCTGGCTCCTGGCCCTGTTTACTCCACTGCACGGTACTCCTGGTGACAGCCACGCATCCCACCTTCACAGCATATCCAGCCTGCTCCTGCTGCTCCTGACTACCAGTCTCCAGCACCCAGACAAACGCTGCTTCTGTGGGCACTGCATTCCCTGTACCACCTTCAGGGGTTGTGCTACACTGAGCTGCAAGGGGAGCCCTCCCAGCATCTTGGTCTCCTACCCAGTATGTGACAGTTTAAACCAGCCATGTCAGAGGCCAACAGAGGTGGCTGCCCGCTGGAAGCGTTATGTCAGCAAGTCACGGCCCTCACCCAGGCTGTACAAAGACTCCAGGAAGGCTACTTCCAGTTAGAGGGCCGTTTGCCGCTTCTCCAGACCAAGGTCCATCTACGGCCATTTGAGCTGCCTCTGAATCAACTCCAGAGTGCGCCTCTGCTACCAACACGGTGGTGGTGCCCCCGCCAAAGCCACGAGTCCCTACACCTGCATAGTTTTCTGGGGGATCGGAAGAAGTTCAGAGCCTTTAAAAATGCTTGCCTGCATTGCCTAGCACTACAACCAAGAACCTTTTCCCTTGAAAACTACTGTTGAAACTACTCTGCACACTCTCCAGCAGAGGCAGCATCCAGTGGAAGATTACACCGTGGAATTCCATAAATGGTCCACAGACACAGGGTGGAATGAGGCAGCTCTAAAATATCAATACCGGCTGGGACTATCTGAATCTCTCAAAGACGAGTTGGCCAGAGTTGAGATCCCCGCTACCCTAGAGGGTCTCATTCAACTGGCCATACAGCTGGATAGACGTCTGCTAGAATGCCAGTCTGAACACTCCCAAACCTACTGACCTGCCTGGATGCTACCTAAAGCCCCACCTGTACCAGTCTCTGCACCTCCCATGGCATCTGTACCAGAAGTCGAACCAATGCAGATCAGGTTGGTCCGTCCAGCACTGACGCCTGATGAAAGACTCCATCGCCAGCAGGTGAACCTATGCCGTTATTGTGGAGGAAATGGACATTTCATTCACAATTGCCCCATTAGACCTAGTAAGTCAATACCACGCAACCCGGTATTCTTTCAGGTCGCTGGGTCCTCTCATATTATTCTCCCTGTATCGCTGCAGGTGGTGGAAGAGGAAGTCCAGCTACGAGCAATAATTGACTCTGGAGCATGCAGCTGTTTCCTGGATTTAACCTTGGCCAAGAACCTCGCTATTCCCCTTTGCCGCAAAAACCAAAGGCTGACAGTTCATCTGGCTGACGGCTCTATACCCAGCTCTGGGCCTGTTACACTGTAAACAGCACCTATCCTTACCTCAACTGATTCTGGTCACCAAGAACTCATACGCTCTGATGTTCTAAACTCTCCTATGTTCCCAATCATCTTGGGAATCCCATGGCTGCAGGCACATGATCCCCAGATGAACCAAGATGAGATGGTCCAAGAAGGAGGGCCTCTTCACCTCATTATACTGTCAGCAGCATTGCTTTGCTCCAGAAACTAAAGACGTTTCTGTATGGCGGTCCAACCAGCTTCCATCATAGATCCAAACATGTCAGCACCTTATCTGGAATTCCAAGATGTCTTCCATAAGAAAAAGGCAGATGCCCTCCCACCACACCGTCTCTATGACTGCCCAATTGAGTTGCTTCCGGGGGCTGAGATCCCTTTTGGCCGCATATTTCCCCTATCAGAGACTGAACTTGAAACTCTTCGGTAGTATATCGACGAGAACTTGGAAAAGGGGTTGATTCGGCCCTCCTCCTCCCTTGCGGGTGCTGGGATTTTCTTTCTTGAAAAAAAGGACTAGACCTTAAGACCTTGTGTGGACTACAGAGAACTTAACAAAGTCACCATGAAAAATCGCTATCCGCGTGGGGCGCATGCGCGGCAGCTCCTGGTGCCGTCGTATGTCCTGAGAGCTCCGCTCCTCCACGGCCAGACAACACCGCCGTAGCACCGACACAGCCGGCATCAAGCCACCACAACTCCTCTTAGGCTTCGGCGATCTCCCGGACCTCTTCGGATGGTGACTCCTACGGCGCGGAGGGACCTATCCCGGCAAATGGAGGCCGGGGCTTCAGCAGGCCCAAATCTTAAAATGGCGTCCGCCAGCGCAACACAGGGACATGCAGAGGAGGAAGTAGTCTCCATAGCAGACCAGGACAACCTTTGTTACTGCCAGGATCCACTGCATAGCCCTATAGTGGGTAATGGTTTTACTCTGGCTTCTCCTGCCCCTTCAGAGTCTCTCCTAGCAGGGTCCATTGGCTCCTTAACACCTTCATTACTGAGGGACAATCAGCGCACGCCAGACCACCTGGGGGATTCCCTCAATATACACTCCTCTCCTCCTATAGATCTGCCTTCATTGATGGACAGGTTCTCACAGATGCAAACAAGGGGATTGGCCCAAAATGTGGCCCAGATTACCACCACTATACAAGCGGACTTACACCAACTAGGGGCCAGGATTGAGGTGATCGAAGCCAAAACAGAACAAGTGGTCACGCAAGCTAATCAGAATTCGGACCGCATCCAAGAGCTTCATGAGCAACTGAACATGGCGCTCAATAAGCTGGATGACCTAGAGAATAGGTCCCGCGGGTACAATTTTAGGATCAGAGGGCTCCCCGAATCCTTCAAGGACTCTGAGGCAGCGGTGCGTTCATTGTTGCAGGAATTAATCCCGGACATCCCAGCTCGCCATCTGGAACTAGACCGCGCTCACAGGGCATTCCAAGCACCGCATCAAGACGGACTGCCGAGGGATATCGTGGTTAAACCCGACCACTACAGGGTAAAAGAAACAGTAATACGTCAAGCACAAAACAAAGATCAGCTTCATATTCAAGGTCATCCAATACAGATCTTTGCGGACTTTTCACCATACACCATCCAACGGCGAAGGTCACTGAAACCATTGCTGGAAGTTCTGACGAAAAATTCCATTATATATGGTCGTTTCCTTTTCGTCTGAACTTTTCACATTCTGGTAAAGCATATGGCTTCTCAACCTTCCATGAAGGGGACGACGTCCTGTTACATTGGGGCCTAATCACACAGTCTCCCTCTGAAAGGAACCATCCTAGAGCTCCAGGCTCTACGAAGAGACCTCCACCACCGAGTTCTATTATGCCCCTTTGGCAGAAGCAACAGGCCAAAAGATCAAAAGAGGCTAGACCGCCTTGACTTGTGCACGTGTTCCAACAATTCTCTTTTTTTCTCCTGGCGGGATCATGCCTGCCCAGTGTGACATTCCTGGACTATGGGTAATCGATTTCTCCTTCAAGGTTCCTTGTTTTTTTGCTGTTTAAATTGCAGCTGAATATATGACTCCAGATACGGTTCATTAACTGATATTGAGGTTATCCGCTTCCCCGGATTCGGTTGTTAAACATTTTGCTATTGTTGATGTTCTAAAATTGGAAACATTGGGGGCGTGTCCAAGATGGCGCTGTGAGCGGTCGCATCTCCTCGTGGCTCCGCCGGGTGCTATTAAATCCATCCGCTTCCAGCGCTTACCGAGCTTAGATCTACCCACCTGTCACTGCCTGATGCGGCGCAGATCCTCAGACGGGAGACGTGGTAAGGGAAAAAAGCTCCATTTCCCTGCTATTCAGGAGGAACCGCCGCGGCCCCTCCGCTCACGTGGGGAGATCCGGTCGGTTCAATACACGTGCAGAGACACACAGACCGGCAGCATGGATGGGGAAGAGGTGCGCCCGCCTTGGCTGGCGGAGGTGATGGGAGCCATTGCCAACTGTCAATCTACCCTCACATCCAAACTGGAAGCTGTGCAGCTGGAGGTCAGCCTAATCCGGCAAGATCAGGATAAACTGCGCAGCAGAATATCTGAGGCGGAACACAGGATAGGATTGGCAGAAGACGCTGTGACTGAACACACTGCCTCCCTTCGTACCCTGCAGACAAAGGTAAAGGCGCTAGAATACAGGGCCGAAGACGCTGAGAACAGGAATAGGAGGAACAACCTCCGGATTATCGGTCTAGCTGAAGGGGTAGAGGGGAAGGACTCAGCAGGATTTGTAGAGGACCTTCTGAAGACTCTCTTACCGAACGCGCGCTTCTCGCCGCATTTTGTGGTGGAGAGGGCACACCGGATCCCACCGAAGCCTGGACCACCGGGGGCCCCTCCGCAGACTTTTATTTTACGCCTGCTCAATTTTCGGGACCGTGATGAGATCCTTAAAGCTTCAAGAGCATTGGGAGACCTGCAATACCAAAATAGCAAACTTCTCATCTTCCCCGACTACTCAGTGGAGACGCAGAAGCTCAGGAGGTCCTTTGATCAAGTGAAGGCAGCTTTGAGAGCTCGAAACATCCGGTATAGTGTTCTCTTTCCAGCCCGTCTGCGAGTGCAGGATGGAGAGATGGTGCGTTTCTTCAACACCCCAGGGGAGGCCTCTAACTGGCTTGAGCGTCTCCCGGATGCCCGTTGACTTTGGGGCTGCAGGTGAGCGAAATATTCCCCTTTAGACTAGACTGCTGTCCCACATGCCAGGACAGGCCTCCCTTTGGATATGTGTTCACCTAAAGCACTTGCCGCCTCCACCTACCAGTGAGAGGCCAATAAGCCATTAATGGGATTCCCCAGACCCCCTGGAAACGCAGGGTCCCCTCGGTGAGGACAATATCCTCCCCACCTAGCTCTGCCGTATGTTCATACCAACATCAAGAACAATGTGGCCCTGTGAATAGGCCATTCGACTCATTATAATGCATCGGGGGGGGTGGGATGGCGGGTTGTGGGGGAAACCCAGGACTACTACGGCTGTGTGTCGCACTCCTGTGCCACAATATCTGCGGGAGGACAGCGTGGCGGTGGTTGCACCGGTTGTGCCTGACACATTTGTTTGCACTTTGTAACCAAGATTTGAGCCCCTGACTTGCTCAGGAGAAAAGAAGAAACTTTGCTCCCTAAAGTACCAAGCGGAACAAGATTGTTGTTTATTTTTGCTGGTCTACGCTACATTACGGGTGGTGAATCTGATATATGGAACATGGATTTGACTCAGTTTTTTGTTACTACCACCCTTCCACTTGTTACACCCGGGGGAGTCGTGAGTTATGAGAGCGTTAGAACCAATGTTTCACGTTTGTTTACACAGTCCGTGTTGGCCACGTTGGTGGCGGTGCGACAGGAGGGCGTCTATAACACCGTGTCCTCACGCTGTGTGTCGGCATCATCAGGACCCAAAGGGGGTGT
>BLSH010491331.1:32566-51623 GCA_018402905.1 Glandirana rugosa | reverse complement strand
TCTACTCCTAGTGATAAGAGCATAACCCCATGTGTCATAAGAAGAGCTGCGTCTTTTTCTTATTTCTTAGGATTTTACGGTAAGTTATAATAAAATCCCTTTTTTTGGACAGTTCCTAAATGACTATGCACTAGCATGTCTCTCAGATTTTTACCTCTTCTGTATGTGATCATGGGGCTTTTTGGGAGGATTTTAGATAGATCTTTGTCATTGTGTAGCAGGTCCCAATATTTTTTAATGATATTAAAATTTCCACTAGATTGATTTGAGTATGTCCCTATAATACGCATGCCTGCATTATCATCCTTCCTGGCCCCTTTTTGTCCAAGCAAAGTATCCCTTGGGACAATCCTCACCTTTTCATAAGACTTTAAGTCATTGAAATTATAACCTTGTCTACTGAACCTATGAACCAAATGAAGACTTTCATTTTAAAAAGCTGCATCTGTAGAGCAGCTAATTTTAGCTCTCATAAATTGCCCAGTGGGAATGCCTTTTTAAAGGAATGTAAGGTGTTTGCTATCCTAATGTAGCAAATTATTGGTGGAGGTAGGTTTCGAGTAGATGGTTGTATTCAACATCTCTCCCAATCTTAAGATCCAGGAAATTGATGCTGTCATGGTCTATCATTGTTATTGAGACGTGCTGCAAATTCCTCAAATTTCTCCCTTTCTCTTTGCCAAAGGATAAAAATAAGTGTGTCTTGCCTACAGTCAAGCATGGTGGTGTCATGGCCTGGGCCTGCATGAGTGCTGTCGGCACAGGTGAGCTACAGTTTATTGAAGGGACCATGAATGCCAACAAGTACTGTGACATACTGAAGCAGAGCATGATCCCCTCCTTTCGGAAACTGGACCGCAGGGCAGTATTCCAACATGATAACGACTCCAAACACACCTCCAAGATGACCACTGCCTTGCTAAAGAAGCTGAGGGTAAAGGTGATGAACTGGCCAAGCATGTCTCCAGACCTAAACCCTATTGAGCATCTATGGGGCATCCTCAAATGGAAGGTGAAGAAGCGCAAAGTCTTTAACATCCACCAGCTCTGTGATGTTGTCATGGAGGAGTGGAAGAGGACTCCAGTGGCAACCTGTGAAGCTCTTGTGAACTCCATGCCCAAGAGGGTTAAGGCAGTGTTGGAAAATAATGGTGGCCACGCAAACTATTGACACTTTGGGCCCAGTTTGGACATTTTCACTTAGGGGTGTGCTCACTTTTGTTGCCCGCGGTTTAGACATTACTGGCTGTGTGTTGAGTTATTTTGAAGGAACAGCAAATTTACACTGTTATACAAGCGGTACACTCACTACTTTATATTGTAGCAAAGTGTCATTTCTTCAGTGTTGTCAAATGAAAAGATATAATAAAATATTTACAAAAATGTGAGGGGTGTACTCACTTTTGTAAGATACTATATATATCAATAGAAGTTTCACCATTTAAACTTCGTAGATGTTAATATTACCACATAGAGATAGAACGCTGATTCATATATAATAGCATTCACCTCATCCTATACAGTAGGTACACCTGTTATGGTCATTTACAAACCTTTTATGATTTACAGTAAAGGTTACATTTTAGTTAAGTGGCCTTTTGGTGTGTTGGGAAACACACCCTCGTCCAGTTCCAGCCCTCCTTAACCAGTCCAGATCCGTGCTATAGCCGAAGGACGGCTATAGCGCGGATCTGGATTGCCGGGGGGACGTCCATGGACGTCTGCCCCTTTGCACGCTCCCTCACAGCCGGTGGTGGTGCACCCTCGCGGCTGCCGCACGCTGCGTGGGCGTGCTCACGGGTCGGGCGGACTCTATGTCCGCCAGAGACCCGCTATCCCCTGTAAGAGCAGCAGAACGGGGAACCACCGATGTAAACACGGCGGTTCTCCATTCTGTGAAGGGGGATATAACAGATCTACTGATCCCTGTGATCGGGATCAGTTAGATTTGTTATGTCCCGGGCAGCCCCATACAGTTAGAACACATACAGGGAACACAGTTAACCCCTTCACTGCCCCCTTGGTGTTAACCCCTTCACTGCCAATGGCATTTATAAAGTAATCAGTGGCCATTCAAATTTCTGATCTCTGTATAAATGTCATTGGTCCCAAAAAAGTGTCAAAAATGTCCGACATGTCCGCTGCAATATCGCAGTCCCAATAAAAATCGCAGATCGCCGCCATTGCTATTAAAAAAAAAAAATCATGAAAAACGCCATAAATCAATTCCCATAGTTTGTAGACACGATAACCAATCAATATATGTCGATTGCGATTTTTTTTTTTTTTTTATATAATCAGATTTTATTGAATTTCCACAAAATCCAAAATGTAACAAGACAGTGAGAAAAAAAGTTGACAATACATATCGTCCTTAACACAAATAAAGAACAAGAAATAAAGTAAATTAAATATATTAAAATTAAAAGGGGGTAAGTGCACCTCTCTGCAATGCTGTGGTGATATTGGCCCCCAGCGGGACGTAGGGTAAGCAGGACCAATGCTACAGCTCAATATGAATGCAAACAAATATAGCAATAGGACCACACACAAGTCTGAAAAGACGGACTCCTACCTGGGCAGGCCCCCCCGGTCCTGCCCTCCCCCCACGCCATCAGCAAGTTGGGTGCTAAAAAAAGGGGGGAGGCGGGCCCGGACCGGCACAACCCATACCCAACTCCCCCAGACCGTTACCGAGTCCACGGAGAAGATAAGCCATCCCCGCATCAGGGCCAACCCACACCCCTGCCATCTTTTACTATATGAGGGGTGAAACCCCTGAAGGGGTGGAAAGAGGAAGAAAAAAAAAGGGGGAAGAAGAAAGGGGGGGGGAGGAAAAGGGCGGGAGAAGGGGGAGATGGAGGAGGGGTATGGCGGGGTCAGTAGTTATCGCCAGATACTACCTTCAGTAAACAACAGCAAGATCCACCCCAGAGAAGGAAAAACCCTCTCCCGGGTAACATGGGTCCACATGGGTGGCACTCAAAGGGGATTAGATGACGCTTCTTGACCACTCAGGGGAATCTCATGTGCGTAATATTGCCAACCAGCCCAGGTATCTCTGAACCTATCATATTTGCCCCTGGCCCTAGCAATCCATCTCTCCGCCTCCATAATAACATCTACCTCCTTTTTCCACTCCTGGAGGGTCGGGCATCTGGTTTGCTTCCAATACCTCGGTATGAGAGCCTTAGCCGCATTTAGCAAGTGAGGAATCACACTGCGTTTGTACGGTTTGGAGGAGGCTGGCATACCGTGGAACAGGAAGTGCAACAGGGAACATTCAATGTGCCGCAAAGTCAACTTACGGATCCATGGGGCGATGGCCTCCCAAAATTCCCTGATCATGGGGCACGTCCACCAGATGTGGAGAAACAAGCCCTGCTGACCACACCCTCTCCAACACCACTTATCAGCTTTCGGGAACATCTGGGCCAACCTAGACGGGGTTCTGTACCACCTAGCTAGGAATTTAAATGAAGTTTCTTGAATCCGGGAGGACAGTGAGGACGAGTGGGTGAATCTAATCAGCCGATGTATCTGAGATGATGTAAGTTCTAGTCCCAGCTCCCTTTCCCACTTTCTAATATAGTAAGGCGTTCCCGTGGCCATGGAATCCAAAATGAGCCTGTACATCTGCGACAGCAGATGCCTAGGCTCCACCAGATTTTCACAGAGGGATTCAAATTCGGTGAGAGAGTGATACGGTCTTAACCCCGAACTCAATGACCAAAAGAAGCTGTCCAGCTGTCTATGCCTCCAGGCCGCAAGGGGTATAGTCCCCAGCTGCGCCCGGAGGGATGACAACGGCAACACCCTCCCCACTAGAGCAAATCGAGTGCACTGGCTCCTCCCGTCTGGATCCCAAGAGCCAAGGGAACTACCTCTCCTCGTCCGGAGCGAACCACGGATATCCAACCAATGGCGTCAGGGGCAAGGTGGGGGGAGCAAATTTGCCATCCTTATTTTAACTGTCCCAGGTAGAGAGTGTGGCAGTGGTCAGGGGGAAGTCCAGTCTGACAGCCCTCTAGAAAGTCGGGTCACCCAAGGGGCGCCAGCAAGATCTCTACCCACCATAGTCTTCTCCAGGTTGACCCAGATCCTGGTCTTACCATCATGATTCCAATTTAAAATCCGGACCATAGCCATGGCTCTATAATAGATGGTTACATCAGGGAGGTCAAGCCCACCGCATTGCTTAGTCCTTCTCAAAAGGTCATAAGCCAAATGGTGATGCTTGTTCTGCCAGACAAATTGTTGGATGCTTCTGCGCAACCTCCGGAAGAAGACTCGGGACAAAGAGATAGGAACTGTGTAGAGAAGATAAATTATACGGGGCAGGATAGTCATCTTAAGAGCACTAATGCGCCCAAACCAGGTCAGAGGGATGTCTTTCCAGGACTGGAGGTTCTTCTCTATGGCAGTCAGCAACTTATCAAAGTTAAGGTCGTAGAGCGTCCTCTGGTTGGGAGAGATGTGTGTGCCCAGATATGGGAGAGAACCTTTACACCACCAAAAGGGGAAGGCCTGGCCCAGGGACTCCGTTAAAGAAGCGGAGACATTGATCGGCAGGAGCTCGGATTTGTCAAAGTTGATCTTATAGTTCGACATTAATCCGAACTCCCGGACCTCGCCCATCATGACCGGCAGCGTAACCAGAGGGTTTGAAAGATAAAACAACAGATCGTCCGCATATGCGGACATCTTGTGTTCCTGCGAACCGATCTCCATCCCCTTAATATCAGGGTTGGCCCTCACCTGGCATAGGAAGGGCTCGAGCACCAGAGCAAAAAGCAATGGTGACAGGGGACACCCCTGCCTAGTCCCATTCCGGACAGGCAAGGGGTCCGACAGCACCCCATTCACCCGAACCTTTGCCGAGTTGCCAGCGTACAATTAGCCAACCCAACCCAGCATGCGGTCTCCCAGCCCCATCTCCCGAAGCAC
The DNA here is from genome assembly GCA_018402905.1 of Glandirana rugosa. Classification (NCBI taxonomy): domain Eukaryota; kingdom Metazoa; phylum Chordata; class Amphibia; order Anura; family Ranidae; genus Glandirana; species Glandirana rugosa. The sequence goes on along the minus strand of BLSH010491331.1, from coordinate 46,676 downwards.
AGCCAACAGACCCTGAGAGAGAGGAGACTCAGGAACTACTCAGGCGTGACAACCCTTGTGAGGAGCGCCCTCTGGTGAGCGTTTTGGGGAACTGGGATGAGCACAGAGTGAACCACTACCACAGGAACCTGCAGCAGCATATTTGGCACAATCACCTTTGGCTAAGATTAAATGGATTAAGGAACTTTCAAGTTTCCACTCAAGATTGTAGCACAAGTCACTTTATGGATATACACTGCCGGACTGTTAAAGCACTTATGAGCTATTGATTGATTTGTGAATATTTATTTTTGATTTGGCTCCTCTGAGATTGATCAAGATCTTTTCATATTTTATCAGTTGAGTTCATACAGTGGCAATTTTGAAGCACCAGTCACTTTATGGGCATGCACTTTTGGACTGTCTATGCACACACTATCTAATTTTATTGTTTGGATTTATTGTTTGATTCATTTGATTATTGATTCATTTAAATTATCTTAATCAATTTTTAGTGGCACGGGCACTTTCAGCACTTTATATAATTTTGCACGTTTGATATGAGAGATATGGGTTTACAATTTGTGGAAAATAGCACATAATTTTTAAGGTTGTATTAACTTCCCAGCATACTGGAAAATATATGTGAAAATATTTTTAGAGAAAGTCCAGAGAATTGATGAACAGACAGGATCTCCATACAATATAGTCTTCAGTGAGTTGAGCAGCGCCATAAGCACCACAATCTTTTCCATATCATTTTATCTCTCGCCCTACGGTCTAAGCACTGGGCGAGTTCTGATCGCAAGTCTGACAACTGAGCCGCTTCTTCAGGGGAAAGGGTCACCTTGTGGCTGGTCTCAAGGTCGCGGGTCAAGGGTCAAGAAGCCCCATAAACTCCCTCTGCTTTTCCTTCTTAAGGCGGGATCCCTGGGAGATCAATTCCCCCCGAGTCACCGCCTTATGGCCCTCCCACACTGCCCAATGGGACACGTCACCTGGATGATTAAGATCGAAGTAGGTATTCAGGAACGTCGCTACAGCCTCCCTGGCCTCTACGTCGTCCAACAAAGATTCGTTCAATCTCCAGGACCGAGCCCCCTGACAAACGGCAGACCCACTCAATTGTATAGAAACCGGAGCATGGTCCGATATAGTGATACTCCCTAACGAAGCATCTGTCACCGCACTGAGATGATATTGGTCCACTAAGAACAAGTCAAAATGGGAATATACGTCGTGCGTCTTAGAATAATAGCTGTAGTCTTTAACAGTCGGATTCCGGACATGCCAGATATCTACCAAATGAAGGGAGCATAGGAAATGCTTAATGTGGCGGAGGGCTCGGAGGGAAAACACTGACCTCCCCGAAGAGGTATCCAGGTCAGGGTTCAGAGGGAGATTGAAATCACCCCCCAACACCAACACTCCCTCCCTAACTTCCTCAATCTTTTTAAAGATGGATGAAATAAACTGAGTAGTTTGTAGGTTGGGGGCATAGACATTAAAAAACTTATACATCTGTCCCTCAATCCGACCCTTGACTATCAAATAACGACCTTCTGGGTCTGGGATACTGTTTACCAGAGAAAATGAGCAAGATTTCCTGACAGCTATATTGACTCCTCTAGCCTTCGGAATTGGGGAATGACTGTGATACCACTGGTTGAACATAACCTGAGGCATACAAGGGGTAGATTTGGCGGTAAAGTGCGTCTTTTGTAAAAAGAGAACGTCTGGAGTCATATGGCGCAATTCCTGCCAAAGCCTACCCCTCTTAGCGGGGCCACATAGGCCCCTAACATTATAGGACATTAGAATCAGAGACCCGGGCATGGTGGCAACTGGACAATGTTATTCATACCAAGGCAAATAAAGCCTGATCCCCTGAGTGCGACCCAGACCCATGTGGAGCCATACCTGCTGAAGATCCTGTCTTTCCATCCCCCGTCTCCACCGCTGGCAAGATAGGCAACCTGACCCCTTTGTAGAAAATAGGAATCCTGAGGAGAGGAAAAGGGAAACATAAGGAAACAAGAACACACACAAACAATAATAAAAAAAACAGAAACATAACTCGTACAACACATTCCCCACTCTCGGTGGGACAAGTCTAACCACCGGGGGATTGCTCGACGGAGGAGAAAAGACCCTCCCCCAAGCAAGTCCCCAGTGCACTGTGGATACACAATTTAACACTCCCCACATCATGTAGGTACCTACTGGGGGGTAAATGACTGTCCGCCCGGGAGCGACTGACTATGGCCACCCAGGCAATATAAAAAGAAATATAATAACCAAATATTAAACATGTTGGCAACACAACCCTGAAGAGCTGAAATGTCCCATCGGCTCCATATGGTGAACTGCAGGCCTGGGGGGGGGGGGCTACCCTAGTCCATCAACAGGACCCAGGAGACAGGCCCCATCTTGCGGAGAAGCCACACAATCCAAACATGGAGCCTCCCCCCAGCTAGACAATCAGCTCCAGGAGACATAAACAGGAGCCCGGTTAGAAGTCCGATCACAGGGTCTGAGGATAAGGAACATGGAACCGATGGGGAGGGCCCAGTCTCACCAGATTAAACAACCAAAAGCCTGACTACCTCCAATCAGCTAGGCAGCAGTCTCGCCCTGGTTACGTCTCCTCTGCCGCTTCCTCCGACGGGAGGAGGCCTGGGTCGAGGACCACCTGTTCGGTTGTTGAGGTAGAGGGATAGGGCAATGCAGCCTCCAATCGGGAAAGTCCACTGGCGGGAGGTCCAGAGTCTCCAGGAAGGATTGCAGGTCATCCTTATTGTGAAGCGATGCTGATCTCCCACCCTTCGTCGCTGTAAGGCGGAATGGGAAACCCCAGCGGTATGTAGCTCCAGCCGATCGCAAGGCCTCCAGCAATGGTTTCACGGCCCTGCGCTGCATCAAAGTGTTCCTGGATAGATCAGGAAACAAGGCAATCTGTGCCCCATCAAAGCCAATTGAAGGAGAATTCCGTGCGACCCTCATGATGGCCTCCTTCAGGGGGTATCTAAGCAGTTTTCAAATAACATCCCGCGGTTTGTCCACATCCTGGGGAGGGGGCATGAGGGTACGGTGGACCCTCTCTATCTCTATATCCTCCGGGGTTGCAGGCCTCAGGACTTGGCGAAGGAGAACGGTCACTGAGGGGAGCAGATCCGCTGAGCGCGTGGCCTCTGGAAGCCCGCGAATGTTCTGGCGTCTGCTCCTGTTCTCCTGGTCATCCAACTGGTCAAGGAGATCATTGATGGCTGCGCTGTGTTGCTGGGAAGTGTCTCGGAGCGTTGACAGGGTGTGCATAATGTCCTCCTGGCTACTCTCCACAGCCTCTACCCGGTGCCCAATAGCCACCGTCTCTTCCCTGAGCTCATCTACTGCCTTTTTACAGGAGAGCTCAACCACTGTGATCAGCATCTGAATGTCGTCCTTCATCGGGAGCGCCTTGATGTGAGCCCGGAAATCCCAGTCTCCCTCCAACCCATCCAGCTCCGAGGCGTGGGAGGCAAGCCCCGAGGAGCGTGGGAACGTGGACAAGCTGAACCCCCCTTACCTGTGGCGTAGCAGAGGGTCCGGCGGATTCATCGCCCGGGAGCTGAGGAGATCGCGCTGACTGCTTGGCTGCGGCCTTGTCCGCCGCCATCTTGGAGGTGGACCACGTGGATGGGGTCTGCAGGCCGAAGAGGGAATGGAGCCCTCCAGTCGCAGCTTGGCCACCGCATGGGGTGGGCATCTGGGGATGTCTGAGACGAGGATGCCGAAGTGTGCCAACGATTGCAGGCCCGGAGTAGTCGGAGCTCACCACTCGTGTGTCTTCACTCCATGACGGTCAGGACACGCCCCCCGATTGCGATTTTTTTTTTTTACCAAAAATATGTAGAAGAATATATATCAGCCTAAACTGATGAATAATTTTTTTTTTTTGGATATTTATTATAGCAAAAATGAAAAAATATTGTTCTTTTTTCAAAATCGTCGCTCTTTGTTTGTATATAGTGCAAAAAATAAAAACCGCAGAGGTGGTCAAATACCACCAAAAGAAAGCTCTATTTGTGGGGAAACAATATTCAAAATGTTGTTTGGGTGCAACGTCGCACGACTGCGCAATTGTCATTAAAAATGCGACAGCGCCGAAAGCCAAAAATTGGTCTGGGCGGGAGGGGGGGTTTAAGTGCCCAGTAAGCAAGTGGTTTAAGGCACAGGGGCACACTGGACACCCAACACAGAGCACAATGACACATCTATCCATTAGAATGCATGTGCTTCCACTGTGGAGGCTCTCATCTAGGACTGCAGAAATATTGGTGTGCCTTGGAGAGGCTCTGCATGTATTTGCAAATGGGTGCCAACTAAACCCCTGATATTCATGCAAACTGTTGGATGATTTGGTTGGTAGCAGATTGGCTGGCTAGTTGAGCTGGGATTTCTCTTTGGTTTTGTTCTGCATGCAGAACCTTGACCCTGTCAGGAGACTTGCGCCACAAGGGGTTAAGGGTTGAGGCCCTGCATCTTCAGAGGTTTGGCCATTTCTGTGCACTGTTTTTTTGTGCGCTTTTTTGCGATTTCATGGTTCACTCTTTTGTTCACAGTGGACTTGACTAGCACTGCACCACAAAGCTTCAAATGAAAAAAAATGAACATATGACAAATAAATTCCAGAACACTAGAGGGTTACCTAAGGGCACAGCACTCATTGACTGGAAGCTTGCTTTTTCTGACTGAAAACTTAAAGCCCATCTCCAGGGATGACAAAAATGCAGTGGGGCTGCCCCTATACTACAAGGGTTAAATGCTCAGTTATGTCTAGGGTCTACGAAAATTACTTTTACTCAGTGGAATGTCTCTCAGCATCCTCACATGTAATGTAAGGCTATGGGATAATAGTTGATCAACATAGAATGCATTAAGGCGAAAAACCACAAGTGTTTACAACCCCTTTAACAAAATTAATTGTATTCTTTCACCATACAGTGATCCTGTTGGAAGAAAAAGGGGTTTCATCAACACATTTCATGGGCCAGAGTCTGTTTCATCAGAATGAGACAAATGTCCATTAGGGAAGAAACAGGTAAGCCCCTCAACATTGGCCTTCAGGTATTCATGATAATTGTTTCTTTCCCCTGAGTCTACATTATGGTTTGTACTTGGTATGGGTGATTTAGCAGGAGGCAGTAAGAGTAGCATAAGACAAAGACCTTTCATATTAAGTTTTGATGCTTTATCCAGATTAAGTAGACTGTGGTCCATGAAGTGTGTTAATTAAACCCATTTTCTTCCAGCAAGAATACTGTATGATAAAAGAATATGGATTGTTAAGGACTACTATGTAGAGTTTATTCTGTGGAGTTTGCTCATTGTGAGTGCATCAGGTGAAAAGTGCAGCAGGCAAAAGTACATAGTTTGAACTGCAGTAGCTAGATAAGGTAAGTTTAAAGTATTTCTTAAATTGTTTACTTTCTAGTATTTCTTAAATTGTTTACTTTTTTTAAACGTTGGTATTGTGGCTGTTGGTATTGGTGACTGTTTCTGCGTGGCAGGCCCATTGTTGCAGGGATAGGTTCCCTTAATGAACGACTGGGACAGTGGGTGGATCATTTACTTCAGCCCATGGTCACCAAACTTCCAGGATATATCAGGGACACTGGTCACTTGCTACAGAAACTACGTGATTTTGAGTGGCAGGTTGGCTTTAGTTGGGTCAGCTGCGATGTGGCAAGTCTGTATTCCTCCATCCCTCACTCACTGGGGTTACGGGCGGTGGAGTTCTTTCTTGGGCATTTCACCACACATTCACTCATACACCAGGAGTTTATTTTGTTGTGTCTAGAGTATTTACTCACACATAACTTTTTTATGTTCGACGGGGACTACTACCTGCAGAGATGCGGAGCCTCCATGGGTGCCAAATTTGCACCCTCCCTTGCCAACCTTTACATGGGCTGGTGGGAGAGGCTCTGCATCTTTGCGCCCGGTAGTCCCCGCAGACAGGACACACATTTTTATGGTCGTTACATCGACGATCTGCTGTTTGTTATATCTAAAGACTCCATTTCACCAGAACAATGGATTTCGTACATGAACGATAATGACCTTAACCTGAAATTTACGGCCTGTCATGAAGACACTAGCATCACTTTTTTGGATGTAACTCTGACAGCCACAGGTGGTAGGGTCATATCGGGCCTGTATAGGAAACCGACCGCAGGGAATTCACTCCTTCGAGCGGATTCCTGCCATCCAGCCCATACATTAAGAGGGATCCCGGTGGGACAATTTTTAAGGCTAAGACGTCTATGTGGAAGTCGGTCAGACTACCAACGTGAAAAAATGTAACAACGCTTTTTAGAAAGAGGATACTCAACGCAGACCATACATAGGGCGATTAAAATTGCAGATGGAGTATCACCTGACAAATTGCGTTGTGATAGATTTAGACGTCTGGCACACCATATAGTATGGAGTTTCAGCAGATTAGAAAGATTATTCTTAAACATACTCCTGTGTTACGTCATGATCCTCTGTATGCTTGTATCCTGGATAAAGGGTTAAAAGTAGTGTCCCGAAGGGCTAACTCCCTAGGCTCCTCTCTCTCCCCTAGTCTTTTCTCTAGTAGCTCTAGGCAGCCACATTGGCTGAGCTTTAAAGGGAACTTTAGGTGTGGGGGGAGTAGATGTCAGTGCTGTCCGTTTGTGAAGAAAGGGGAAATTGTACAATCTACTGCTAATAATAAACGCATAAACATTAGTAGATTTATGAACTGCAACACCAGATATGTGGTTTATATCATTACTTGCACACATTGCATGGTTCAGTACGTGGGACGCACAACACGGAGATTGCGAGATCGCCTGGGCGATCACCTCAGAGACATTAGCAAAAACCATCCCACCAATGTTTCTAGACATTGGAATGGGGTACACCAGAAAGATACCTCTGATCTAAGAATTCAGGCGATCGAACAAATAATGTCTCCAGTCAGGGGTGGGGATAGGTTCAAGCTTCTTTGCAAGAGGGAAGTGTTTTGGATATTTTTTCTTGGCACTAGAATGCCTGAGGGACTCAATTTTGAGTGGGATGTGTCCCATTTCTATGATGGATAGAGGTTTGGTTATCCTCCACTATGGTCCATATAACACTTCCCTCTTGCAAAGTTCTCTAAGGTCCGGCTAATAATTTGAAATGAGATTGATGTTCCATCAGGGAACCCCATTGTCTGTATATATAAAGTTTATTTATGGGTGCATCGTTTGTTGAGGTTTTCTCATATGATGCACTCCTTGAAGCCATGACTATTACAGACAAAGGGTTCTCAAGTGAGCTGTACACCATTAGAACCTACAGGTTTTTGGTGATGTATCAGTTTTTTGTTGCTGTTATGTTTATCATTATGTTTTTTGACACACTGTGTTTGTTCTGTACATTCCAATTTTATTTTATTCCTTTTTTGTATATTTGTAACAAAAAAATCTTTTATTCTTATGTTGGTATGTATTTGGATCTTCCACAGATGGGTCGGTTTATTGCACATCACAGAGGGACCTGCGATGGTACATGTGAGAACCTCCTTTGTCTCCATATGGTCTACGTACGATCCTCTGGTGTATTGCACCATGCCGCACCTACTCTGTTGAAGGTCATGAGCCCTAAGAAGTAATTGACGTCAAATGATTAAGCAACAGCTGACTGATTGTGTGGCGATTGGCTGAACATGGGAAGTGATCATCAGTATTTTTATATATTTACATGTATGCATACCCATGTCTCACTAGCTATGAGTAAGCGCCCTTAGGGTGGCGTGAAACGCGTTAGCTAATATCTCATATCTCCTGTCTGTACGCATGGACTTGGGTCAATAAAAGCATTGAAAAAGGAGTGCGGTCGTCCAGAGTCTCTTTTTGTTCACTGTTTTTACTAGGTATTGGAGTAATTGTGTATTGTGCATTGCTGACTAAGTGTTGGGAGCACAAGGTACTGTCAGTTAGCACATACAGCGGGTAAAATAAGTATTGAACACGTCACCATTTTTCTAGGTAAATATATTTCTAAAGGCGCTATTGACATAAAATTTTCATAGGTCGGTAGCAACACATGCAATCCATGCAAAGAAACCAAAACAAATACCTTCAGAAATTAAGTTATGTGTAATAAAATGGAATGGCACATGAAGAAAAGGTGGTGCAAAAAGGCATGGAAAGCCAAGACACCAGCTGAAATCTATCAGTAATTATAAAGCAATTCTGCCCCTTGTCAGTGCAAATTAATATCAGCTGGCTCAGTCTCAACTGATGGCCAATAAAAAGGTGTCTCCAGGGTGTGGCCTGGCACGCGGACGAGATGGCCACCTGAGAAGAGAGCTCCGGCCTCACAGGGGAGAAGCCTTGGTTATTCAGCACTTAAACAACGGCTATGGGCAAGATTGGCAGGCAACTACCATTCAGCAACAGCCCGTCCACACACCCAGGATGCAATCTGCCCGAATTATTCAGAAACCAGCAAGGTCCGCCGGGTGAGGCCTCCTCATCCAGGGCTCCACAATCCACTCCCAATATGGCGAACAAACAATCAAGCGGCCTCGCAAAGCCAAGACCACAACTTGAACCAGGAACGCAGGAAACACTGATGGACCTAATCCAACAGGTCCCTAAAATGTTGGACCTCCAAAAGATTGCCTCGGACATCAAAGGCGCACTTACTGACGAGGTCATGGAACTAAAGGACGAACTGAGGGGGGTCTCCGATCGTTTAGATCAAGTGGAACGAGCGGCGGGTCGCCATGACGAAGATATCGGGGACCTAAAACAACATGCGGCAAGATATCAACTCCACTTAATTGAGATGCAGAGAAGGTTGGAAGACCTAGACAACCGCGGGAGAAGGCGAAACCTAAGAGTGAGGGGGATCCCCGAAACGGTCGAGCACGACCAGATTCCACTCGCCTTACAGTCCCTTTTCAACACCCTCACAGAACGACCGCAAGACGCTCCTGTGGATTTCGAGAGAGCTCCCAGAGCTCTCAGGCCCAGAGGCAGAGAAGGAGACCCTCCTAGGGACATCATTTGCTGCTTCACAGACTATAAGCTGAAAGAAGAAATCTCCATTAGGGCGAGAGACCAAGACGAAATCCGATTTAACGGTACAGTGGTTAAGATTTTTCAGGACCTATCACAGATAACCCTCAACCACCGTAGAGCCCTCCGCCCTATCCTGGAGGCTTTGAAGGAGCGCAGGATTGTCTACAAATGGCGCTTTCCGTTCGGACTGTGTGTGACGGTCCAAGGACGCTCGTTCACGATGCACACCCCGGCTGACTTGCAACAATTCTACGACTTCACGAAAATACCAGAAATTCCTGTGCCCGAGTGGTACAGAGAGTTCCTGATCCCAGATGCCTGGAAGGAACATCTCCCGCTGCCCACAGATCAACGCACACCGAGGAGACGTACCAATCTTACACCCTACCGAAGGGACAGAAGAGAACTAAGCGCTGCAGCTATACCCGCCATCCCAGAAGAACAGATGGCCGAAGACTAACTCGGAAGTAGAATGCTCTGCATACGAGATTCCTCAACACTCTTTTCCTACTGCAGACGAACTATACTCCGAACATTGGAAAAACACGTGGACTCCATGATGTGTGCTCAAGCAAGTGTTGCATCCTCAGCTCCCATAATCCTTTGAAGTTGCTCATACCCCCAACATTTTTTCATATATGCCCCCCCTGGTGTTGCCACGTGAGGATAGGCCACTTTTGAATAACGTTTTGGAGTCAGCTCCCTTCCTAAGACTCTTATTATAGGACTTGTTGTTGGCGAGACACTAGACGAGGCCGGGAGAGCAAAGAACCAGCCCTACTATTAAATGGTTGAGTTGTAATGAGAACATAGTTAATGGAAGAATGGCAGAATCGCCATGGTCAATCTTATTCCATACCTTTTGGCCCCTCCAAAACATCAAAACCAGTAGACCTCTCCAAATTTTGTTTCCCATTGCCTTGAAAAAGCTCACCCGGCCTTGTCTGTCTCCTGAGACATTATTGTTTCACTGTTATGACTATAATGTTTACTATTACCAATGCCTATACAGGTTGTTGCTGGTAGTTCAACGTTTATTGTTGACTTTTGACCCCCAGTTTCCCTACAAGAGGCTTCTCTCCTGCCGGAGAGCCGTCTCTGTCCTTTGAGTGCCGAACCACTAACCCCCACATCAATCCGGCCCCTCCGGATTGTCCTTAGAGAGACCCCCAGAACTTAGTGAGGTGGGCCTTTAAGCCCAGCACTCACTAAAAACCCTCTCTTTCACCCCTGGTGACCCACCCCCTTCTTCTGCTACCCCCCATCTTTGATACACCAACCCACTTCCCTCTCTCCCCCCCCAGACCAGCAGACCAATCGCCTGATACGTCCCACCATGCAAGACTTCTACACACTAAAAATTACATCTCTAAATGCCCAGGGCCTAAACACACCTGAAAAAAGATCTCTTACTCTTAGAGAATTACACAAACTTAAAACTCAAATTGCATTCCTCCAGGAAACCCACTTTAAGCTCTCACATGTCCCAAGGTTTAGTGATAAAACATTCCCTACCCTATACCACGCCTCCTCATCAACTAACAAAACGAAAGGAGTGGCGATCCTCATCGCACGACAGGTACCTTTCATTTTCAAGGCGCAAAGGGCTGACCCTGAAGGGAGGTTCCTATTTGTTAAAGGCTCGATACACAACAGACCCATTACCTTAGTCAATGTCTATGCCCCTAACAATCACCAAGTATCCTTTATAAGGAAACTGTTCGAACAATTAATCCCCTTTCAAGAGGGCTTGACAATTCTGGGTGGTTATCTGAATATCCCCCTCCAACCCCACTTGGACTCCTCCTCAGGACGATCTTCCATTCCATACCGTGCCCTTCGTCAAATTAAACTGCAACTTAATTTCCTCTCACTTCATGACTCTTGGAGAACCCTTTTTCCCCGATACTAAAGACTACACCTTTTTCTCCCCCCTACACCAAAAATACTCAAGGCTCGATTATATTTTCCTATCTCAGCCTGACCTACCATTTTTACATAAAGCAAGCATTGAACCCATGATTATTTCAGACCACTACCCAGTTACCATGACCCTCCAAATACCAACGACTGTACATAGAGAGAAAAGTTGGAGACTTAACCCATCCCTTCTCACAGACTCGATTTCAAACGCTCAAATAACCTCAGATATGAAAACATACTTTGACCACAACTACTCTGCAGACGCCTCCACAATGAGTACCTGGTTAGCCCATAAGTGTTATGTTCGAGGAACATGCATCGCCCTTTCCTCTCGCTTTAAAAAACAAAAACAAGAACGGATCGTTAAACTTACCGACAAAATTCGCTCACTTGAAACAACCCATCCTGACGGCTTACCGAACGCCTACTACAAAACCTTTTCCACACAGTTAGGACCACATTTCACCAAAGCTTTCAACTCCCTAACCAAAACAAAGCCCCCCCTAGAGACTTACTGGAAGCCCACATATCAGTTATCCCCAAACCTGGAAAGGATGCCACCCAGCCGAACAATTACCGCCCAATTACCGCCCTATATCACTCCTTAATACAGACATAAAAATATTTGCGAAAATTTTAGCCAATAGATTGTCCTCATTTCTTCCTGCATTGATTACCAAAGACCAAGTGGGCTTCATCCCTGGACGAGAGGCCAGGGATAGCACGATTAAGGCAATTAACATCTGCCACTGGCTTCACCGTGCGGGAGGTGAGGGTTTCCTTCTGTCTACTGACGCGGAGAAGGCATTCGACAGAGTGGCATGGGATTACATCAAGGAGGTCCTACGATATCTGGGACTGGGAGACTCTATGCTTACTAGCATCCTGAGTCTTTACTCGAACCCATCTGCTAGAGTACGAGTTAACGGCCACCTGTCGGACGCCTTCTTAATCCGCAATGGGACCAGGCAGGGCTGCCCCCTGTCTCCTTTGATTTTTATCCTCGCGTTGGAACCCTTACTCAATAACATCCGCAACAATCCTGACATATCAGGAATAGATATCACTAATAAGACCTTCAAAATCGCGGCATATGCGGATGACATTTTATTTTTCCTTTCCAAACCCAAACCCACAATCCCAAACCTCCTTAAGGAACTCCATACGTATGGATCACTTTCCTACTTTAAGATAAACTTAACCAAGTCTTTTGCCCTGAATATCTCCCTTCCCGACAAGACTCTAAGAGAAACAATAGCCTCCTCTCCATTCACTTGGACATCCAGTGATATCCCTTACCTAGGCATCAGACTCCCCCCCCGACCCAACCAAACTCTACACCCTAAACTTTATTCCCTTCCTACACAAATGTACTAATGACCTAACCAAGTGGGACGAACTAAACATTTCCTGGTTTGGCAGAGCAGCCACATTGAAGATGACAACGCTGCCTAGATTTCTATATCTCATCCAAACTATCCCCATCTCTCTTCCTAAATCCTTCTTTCAAACCCTACAGTCCAAATTTAACTCATTCCTTTGGAAAGGCAAAACTCCTAGAATCAGTTCGCAGAGGCTCACAGCACCCAAAAACAAAGGGGGTATAGGTTTTCCTAACTTTCGCAAGTACCACACTTCAGTTTTACTAACGAAGCTGGTGGACGGACACATACATGGTCATCAAAAAGACTGGGTACAGCTAGAGCAACTCATTACAGGATCCTTGCCTCACCAACTGGCGGGAATACCGGGCAAACTCAATAACAAATCCATTAAGTCTCTCCCTTTAATACTCCCTCCAATAGTGGCTTTACAAAATACCGCCAAAGCCAAGACCCTATTGACCATCCCAGGATCTATGACTCCGCTCAAAAACAATCCGGACTTCCCACCAGGCATGGAAGACGGATTTGCCTCCCTTCCACCCAACCTCTTCCCTAGAGTTGCTGATTTTTATCGAGATGGCAAACTACTCTCTCCATCGGCCCTCTCTGAAACTCTAAATATCCCTCCATTATCTTTTTGGCCCTCCTACCAGATCAGACATTACTTAAATAACCCAGCTCACAGACGAGACTTCTCCAGACCCCTCACGCCCTTTGAAAAACTCTGTTCTGGCCCCCCACAAAGACACACAATAGCCTCAATATACGCCCTACTCTCCTCCGCAGAACCTGATCAATTACACATAATCAAAAAATCCTGGGCAAGTCTTGGGGAAACCTCTCTCTCAGACAAACAATGGGAATTAGCATGCTCTACCGCCCTAAAGGGCACAATGAACACAACTACACAGGAACATAACTACAAAGTCCTCACCCAATGGTATAGAACCCCTTCCCTACTACACAAACTCTTTCCAGCAGTTACAGACGTATGCTGGAGGTGCCACAAACACAAGGGAACGATGCTGCACATTTGGTGGGACTGCCCCCTTCTCTCCCCATTTTGGTCAGAAGTCCACGATATTATTCGAAGCGTATCATTATATCCGATAGACTTCTCATTCCAACAATACTTACTTCATCATTCTTCGATCATGGGTTCAGCTTACAATAAATCGATTGCTATGCACATGATCAATGCAGCGAGAATGTGTATCCCATCCCTGCGAGACAGGGGGCAGTCCCAACAGTACGCGACTGGTTCTGTAGACTAAACAAAGTCCAAGAGATGGAAGAACTAATTGCAATTTCTAATGAGCGAATCACTTCCTATCACAGAATATGGACAGCATGGATTAATTTCAAAACGACAAACAGATATAAAACCATATTACAAGAAATCACAATTTAAATCCTTGAAAACACTCAAAACAGAAAATAGCCCTACTTTGACTACTACCCCTATTTACTATTTCCGGATACAACTCTGCTAGCCCCCCCACCCCCCATTTCCTACCCCTCTATCCATTTCTCAAAACACCTACAAGACCACTCATAATGGCACGAACTTGCTGGCATTAGATAATGTTCCTTTCATTCATATCAGATATCCCCATTGCACGGGGGATCCTCCCCCCATCCTAACACTAAAGAACATTATACCAAAATATAGACAAACAGCAAAACTTTAATTAGGTACGACAGGTATAAGACACTATCCTTCACTAAGCGAGTAATCTT